>CM022883.1:20424777-20439960 GCA_012654025.1 Pachypsylla venusta | reverse complement strand
GCCACTCTTGTTGCTAATGCGGGAGCATTAGGATTCATATTGTCGCACTGAGAACTCCATCCACATCCTCTTGCCATGGGGGACCCAGAACATTGGATAGGCCACTCTTGATGCTAATGCGGGAGCATTAGGATTCATATTGTCGCACTGAGAACTCCATCCACATCCTCTTGCCATGGGGGACTCAGAACATTGGATAGGCCACTCTTGTTGCTAATGCGGGAGCATCCATCAATTTGGATGATTTCTTCCAGAATTGCCTCCTTTAACTCTTCAAAGGTCCCAAGTCGATGTTTTAAGACCTCAACCTTGAGGTAACCCCACAGGAAGAAATCACAGGGACTCAAATTCGGAGAGCGAGGGGCCTACGAAATGTCATGCTGTAAGGAGATTACGTGACCGGGGAACATAGGCCGTAGCCCCATACAGCCTAAAGCTGATGATATGGTCCTAAAGTTGTGAAACCACATCAAATTGTTTTTCGGTCAGGAACTGGATCCGTGAGATGCAAACTTCACTATAATTAATTCACTTTTTTTAAAAAAAACAGCTTGACAACGAACGTACAATGCTCGCGCGACCAAACTATGGCGACACCTAAAAACTAGATGTCATTTCTGGTTGAATACATATACCCCACGCTCCTCCCACTATTACTTCCCCCCCCACGATTTTTTGAAAAGTGGGAGAACTAATTGCCGCACCCTGTATATTAAAATGTAGATCATAAAGTCAAGTGTTTTTCATCATTTTTTTTCTTGTGACCAAATCTCCTATATAAGATTACATTCAAAATTTTCCATAAAGGTCTTTTTCAAGAGAATTACATAAATTCCTCAAAAAATACAGCAAAGCGGGGAGAAAGAAGACAACCTGTTTGCAACTTTAATAAAATAAATTTCTTCTTGAAAACACCGAACTATAACAAGAAATTTCAATCGAACACAAGAAAATATATATTTCTATAAAACAAGGATCTTAAATTGATTTGATTCATATTCTGTGAATTAATTTGGATACGTATCTCTATAAGCTATTTAATTGGACCAATATATTTTATTTTATCTTTTATTTTGTCTGCTTGATACCTATCTCCTGATTGCTATATTTACTTTAAATTTCCATTTTATCGTTCAACCACAACAGTTGGTTAGTGTTGACTGGCATGGTGATGGTGAACAACATTGGCTTGTTAATATTGTTGTTGTTGTTGCTTCATCCTAAAGATGTTCAGTAATATCATTTCTATATTCTAATAGGATTCTACCATCAGACCAATTAAGATAAACCACATGTGATAGACTGAAGAACAAAAACTAGTTTTTACAAAAAGAGATGAGTCTATTCAGGAAAACCGTCTGAATACACTATTAGTTTATTATTTTAAATAATGAACCTTTGGAATCGTCACGAAAAAAAAAAATACCCCCCTCAAGATTTGATCTTTTATGTTCCAAGGCACGTAGAATCCAAAAATCGAATAAAAAAACCGTCTGTTCGCCGTCCGCCGTGATGGGCACTTCTGTCACTTAGCGTTGAACGATTTTGAGAAATTTGGTATATAGTTCCCCAAACTGGGCTCCAATTGTGCCCTGAAACATTTGACTTCAATCGAATAGACCCTTGGCGGTGCCTGTTGCTTTTTAGCGGTTTTCAGTATTGCTGTCTAAATAGAGATTGGTAATAGCTAGAAACTTGAAATTTGCTATGTATATCATATTTGGTGTCTCACAGTAAGCTTCGAATCTTTTGGGTGCAATCAAATATATCGCTGGCGTTTTTTACCACTTTTTGGACGGGTTTTCAGTATTACTGTCTAGAAAGAGAATGGTAAGGGCCAGAGACTTATTTTCATTCTAGTCCAATTTTAAAGCCACGAATTTTCTTTTAAAGTTTTTTTTTTCTGTTCTATCCACGGCAGGACATTTATTTCGTGCATATTGAAGCGAATTCGAACTGCGGTAGCAGCGCCTCTTGGATTTCTAATGTTCTAATGACAATTAATTGTAAAGTAATCCACTAGGTCGCAGCACATCTACTTTATATTTGAATGTTCTGGAAGTTCTGGAATGTAATATTCTAGTTAATTTGCTTCCCCTTTCGAGAACAATGTAGAAGGTATAGGGGGTTCTATGAATACGGGAACATTCTAGAAAGTGGTCCAGATCTATATAAGGGGGCTACGCGTAGAAACTGAGTCAGTTTTTAAAGTAAGTTAACTGAGGTAAGATCAAGTGATTATCAGTGATTTTATTGTGTAAATTGCGCAGTTTTCTGTCGTGTTTTGGTATACGGTATTTTTGAATATAAATAGTGTACGACTTTTTGGTACCCTTTTTGATTTCATTTTCTTTAATAAAGTGTTTTAAGTTTCTTTTCGAGTTTTTGAGTAAGTTAACGCGTTTTTCATCAACAACTACTAAATCCTCGAACCCTAAGTCTACAACAATATATTAAAGGACAAACTGTATGTTTTTAGGATTATCTAGTTCATCCTAGGACAACTTATTTCATGGTAAATATCTTAGAGCAGCCATAAAAGTTTCCCGATTCCTAGTTTTATTAGGCGAGGCTGGCGAGGCATGACCTTAAAGACGATCCTAACCCATCTCCTTTCTTGGTGGTTAAAGTATGATACAATCATAAGGAATAGTACGTAATGACATAATGTAACTAATCCCCCTAGCCGGGGAGATTGTAATACATTTTAGGGCCATCGCCCAAATACCTTGTTTTAAGGAAATCTTATGTCTGGATGAAGACATTCACTATGGAATCAATTTTTCCTGTGGGTTAAACTAGATTATCCTAAAAACAGTAACACATATACTGAATAGTTTAGCTCCATTTTGGGCACCCGGTTTCATGTTGGCCAATTTATCTGAAAAAAGTCCACATTTCAACGAACTACTTATTATGAAGTTAAAGAGAAAAATAAATAAAATACTTTCAATTAGAAGAAACATTCTTGAGTTGGAACCTGTCAGAGATGTACTGAGACCAATGGTAAATATCAATTGAATCTGATAACCCAAGTGATTCCTGGACAAGTAAATACCAGCACGATGAATAAGACATGCGCGTTAAGAAGTATATTAGATGAACTTAGCCATTCGGATTCCTATCTCTTAATATACAGGGTGGAGAAGTAGTACAATATTCAAACCAAGTGATTCTTGGACAAGTAAATACCAGCACGATGAATTTTTGTGATTTCTGGACAAGTAAATACCAGCACGATGAATAAGACATGCGCATCCAGTTAAAATATTAACCATGGGATCCTGGATGGCCCAAAAATAGATCATCCAATTTCATCAATGTTATCAATGTCTATATCAAGTTTCATCAAAATCGGACAGGTGTTCGAGATTTATGTTGGCACAAAATGCAAACAGGCAAACATTAATTAACAATAAATTTTCATAAAATTTTATGTAGAAGATCTGCTTCAAGATTATGATGACAACTTTATAAATGTTATTCTTCTTTAAGTTCACCCTTTCCCAATTCTATTTGCTGTCGGCGTTGCTTTCCTTTTTCTACCATGCCACAATCTTTTGTTCGGTGCCTACTCTCGTCAGCTGTGAATCTTTCCTGACACGGTAACCCTGGTTTGCTTCTCACAGTATCCATAGAAACTGCGTAGAAACTCGCTTTTTGCTGATGATCTATCATCATTGGATTGAAGCAGTTTTTTTAAAAGGCTGGATGCCCTTCCTAACACAAAACCTTATAAAGCTGCTGCCTACCATCCCTCCCTCGGCGGCCACATTTTTTAAGTACATATAAAAGCCATTCACACTGCCCGAGCATTCGTCGCAAACAGATGTGACGAACGAGCATTCGTTAGAGACTCAGGCAGTATAAATGTGTTTTTTAACCTTTTTTTTTAACCTTTCCAGCGTCAAAAAGGTTAAAAAACCTTTCAGGTTTTTTAACCCTCTGAAACACAGTAAATAATAATAATAATAATAAACAGTCGCCGCGAGCCGATCATGTTCGAAGCGAATGCTCGTTCGTGCTCGAGCCTGATCTCGAGTAACCGATCGCAAGAAATGCTCGAGCAGTGTGAACAGAATGCTCGTTTGTGTTCGTGCTCGTCGCAAACTGGCGAGCAACGATCGCGAATGCTCAATGCTCGTGTATGTTCAGGCAATGTAAATGGGTCTTAAACTCAATTTTCTTTACAGGTCCTCTGAATTTTGCAGTCAGTTTATTTTAATTTTATATTTTCCACTTCTCTGTTTTGTTTAACAATATTTTTTATTATATCAGACGGGGGAAATTGAATCCCCAAAATTGTCAGAGGTTAATTATTATGTTTCAGGGGTACGGGGTACCCCTGAAACATAATAAATAATTAAAATTAATTACTGTTAGCGTAATTGCGATAATTTGTCCATTCTGATCACATCATTCGATATTCCACAGGTTTGCTATTGTTTGATCATCGTTCCAGCGTCAGTTAGTGTATTTAGCGTGGCTTTGATATCTTCATTACTGCATTTTTCTTCTTAGTCTTTAACTTAATGCCACAAACCTGTTCCCAAACAATCTTTCTGTTGCTCTTTTTTTGCAATGCTTTATCTTCTATTTCTTGAACTCAGTGGAGTAATCCACTTCTGTAGCCTATCTCTGACCTTATTGTCCTTTTTCTTGGTTATGTAAAAAAGGTGCTTCCCATACCTTTTTTACATAACCAAAGTTATACTCAATTGTTCTCCCAAAGTTAAGTTTATCCTAGAAAGCCAAAACAAAACGCGGGTTTTCCGAGCGGACTCCCATTCGAGCACTTAACACGGCCAGTGTTTCTTAATGTGATATAGTCGCTGGCACTAGCGACCTATGGATCTGTGTTGACAAGTGCGGGATTCCTCTGAACTGTACTACTCTGTTTTCCAATAATTTGGTGGAGTTGGTCGATAACAACCAGAGTTGTTTTTTCAGCTTAAATCTTCGTCCTTTCTTATATAATAAATTAGCGGATGTCTTCGCGACAAGTGTGCAACATACTCAGCCTGTACGAGGGAATTTTCTGCTTGATATAGTTATGTTTAGGGGTATCTCAGCTTCCTCTAGGACCATGGTAGCTATGGCAATAGCGACAATTGGTAACATTATAGGGTAATTATTAAGTGATTTTGAAGTGATTGTTAAAAATATGATATAATGTATGCATCGAGGAGAGCAAGTCAGCTTCGTTAGGTATCGGTCCTAAGACCGTGTAAAAACAGAAGGTCTGGTCGTCTGGTGTTAGGAAGGCCATCCAGCTTTTAAAAAACTCTGCTTCAAATCAACAAAAAGTGAGTTTCTACGCAGTTTCTACTGATACTGTGAGTAGCAAGCTCTCGGAATTATTGGTTGTAAAGATCATTTATATTCAAGCGTCTCACATACAAAAAGAACGTGTGTCGCTGTTTCTTCTTACAGGTAACAAAGAGTACATTCGACAGGTTCCTAATGTGAGAGTTTCAGTTTATACAAATGTTTCTTAAAAGCTCCCCAATTTGAACCCAAATCAGGGCCATACCCAGGGGGGTCCAGGCCCCCCCCCCGAAATTTCAATTGTTTTTTTAATGAAAATACTCTACTTTGCATGTGACCCATAATATTAAAAAAAAACAATAACAACAACAACAAAAACAACACCACCTTGCGTGATAATCATTTTCAGGTGTTAGTCCTGGCTTGGCTGTCAATGCTTCGGACCCCCCCCCCGAAAAAAAATCTTGGGTACTTACGGCCATGACCCAAATAATAGTTATATGGTACAAAATTATTGTTTTCTAGTAAAAAAAACATTAAGAGATAAGGGCATACTGTCATCCAATGAAGATGTTGTTTGGATGACATTTTCATCAACATGTCATCCAAACAACATGTTCATCAACATGTCATCCAAACAACATCTTCATCAACATGTCATCCAAACAACATCTTTATCTACATGTCATCCAAACAACATCTTCATCAACATGTGATCCAAACAACATGTTCATCAACATGTGATCCAAACAACATGTTCATCAACATTGATCCAAACAACATGTTCATCAACATGTGATCCAAACAACACCTTCATCACCATGTCATCCAAACAACACCTTCATCAACATGTCATCCAAACAACATGTTCATCAACATGTGATCCAAACAACACCTTCATCAACATGTGATTCAAACAACATGTTCATCAACATGTGATCCAAACAACATGTTCATCAACATGTGATCCAATCAACATGTGATCCAAACAACATATTCACCAACATGTCATCCAAACAACACCTTCATCACCATGTCATCCAAACAACACCTTCATCAACATGTGATCCAAACAACATGTTCATCAACATGTGATCCAAACAACACCTTCATCAACATGTGATTCAAACAACATGTGATCCAAACAACATGTTCATCAACATGTGATCCAAACAACATGTTCATCAACATGTGATCCAATCAACATGTTCATCAACATGTGATCCAAACAACATCTTCATCAACATGTCATCCAAACAACACCTTCATCAACATGTGATCCGAACAACACCTTCATCAACATGTGATCCAAACAACATGTTCCTCTCCTTCTGCACTGACGAGTTGTGTTGCGGGAGTAATGGCATGCACTTCTTGGACACAGATTACTCTGTATACACATCCGTGACCTTCATGGTTTATTAAACCGTTCCTCAGAGTGTTAGGATAGGAAAGCCAACCTCTTGTTTCTTACCGATTTGCATAAAACGAGCACGACACAGAAGACAAAAAATAAAATAAGAGATTCACTTTGCATTCAAATAAAACAAAAAAAAACACGTAAATGAATTTAATCTTCAAAGGATCTGCACAAAATGGATGTAGACGACAAGACTTCAGTGAAGAAGAATCCGTGTGACGAAACACTGCTCCGTAGAAATATCCATACACTAGGTCAATTCCTCCTGGGGATTTTGTTAAATTTTACCCCAGTCAAAAGTATTTCCGGACTAAAAGATCATTCTATTATTATAATAATTTCGCAAACAATTTGCCTCTTTATTAAAGTGTAATAACATAATCATATAAAGGTAACATGAATGCTTATTGGAAAAATATAAAATAAATAAATATAAAAGTTCAGAAATTTGAAAAAGAAAACTTTCAAACCAACATCGTTGCAGAATTTCGCCCCTGTTGACGTGGCCCCAGTTATATAACAAAAGTTACATAAGAAAATATATGAACAAAATAAACCAATGATGGGCCCAAACCATTTAGTTGTAATAAATAAATGAAACAAAATATTTGTACAAACATTTGGTTTGTTTTACCAGCCCCCCTCCCCTCCCCAGATCATTCCACCCTAAAGTTACTTCAATTAAATCATGGTATACTTGGTTAAAACAATCATTTGTTTCAATTTGTATTCTAGGAACAAGTACATGTAAACATTTTGTAATGAAAACTTCAACAAATATTATTGTAGCAGGATACGCCCGCTTCGCTTGGCGCCTTATAGGCATGGCCGTTTATAGTTTCAACGCCTTTTTTCGCGATAAAAAGTAGCCTATGTCCTTTCCTAAAGTTTAGTCTATCTCCATACCCAATTTCATCAAAATCGGTTCAGTAGTTTAAGCGTGAAAGCGTAACATACATACAGACAGACAGAGTTACTTTCGCATTTATATATTAGTATATGGATATGGATATAAAAGTCAAATTATTATATATAAAAAAAAAATATAGCAGCATGGCCCGTAAATTTGTATATGTACTTTATCGTGGCCAAATGTATTACCCTTTCTCTCACATTTTTTTTGGGGGCAGGAAGGAAATGATTTTCTTCTTCTTCATATCTCTCACCATTTTTGTTGGTCTTATAATTCTAACACATCAAAAAGCGTTGTTTTTGTTAAGTTGATAACTCCCGTGTTCAGTGTTCCTTCTACATTGCAGGAGAAATATGTGTTCCAAATTTCACGCTCCTAGGTCCAGACAAAGCGGAATAAAAGAGCAGTGGAGAAACATGTTGAGAATATTATCTGCGGTAGGATGACGAGAAAAAAATAGAGATAAGAAATTTAGTAGTCAAAGTGACACCGATTGAGAAGAAAATTTAAGAGAGTGATATGGAGGGGAGAAGAAAGATAGCTAGGCCAAAGTAGAAGAGGAAAGATTAACTGATGGAGAGAAAAAACTCTGCCAATGTGACACATGGGTTTATTATTTTTCTGCCATTTACACTGCCCGAGCATTCGTCACAAACAGATGTGACGAACGAGCATTCGTTAGAGGCTGAGGCAGTGTAAACAGTCGCCGCGAGCCGATCATGTTCGAAGCGAATGCTCGTTCGTGCTCGAGCCTGATCCACGCGAACTGACAAAAAAAAATGACGGGGGGGTCCCGTGACGATTCCAAATGTGGGGCGTAATTAGACCCTAAATTTGACATACCTGCCAAATTTGAAGTCTCTGGCTCTTACCATTCTCTTTTTAGACAGGATTAATTAGAAAACCGCTTTCAAGCGGTGAAAACCGCCAGCGGTATATTTGATTGAATCCAAAAGTTACGGAGCTTACTGAGACCCCAAATATGACATACAAAATTTCAAATCTCTAGCTCTTACTATTCCCGTTTTAGACAGCAATGCCGAAAACCGCTAAAAAGCGGCAAAAATCGCCAAGGGTGTATTCGATTGCACCAAAAAGGTTCGGGGCACAATTAGAGTCCAGATGGGACCTGTATACCAAATTTCATCCAAATCGGTCAACGCTAAGTGGCAAAAGAGCCCATCACGGCGGACGGCGAACAAATGGATTTTTTATTCGATTTTTGAATTCTACGTACTTGAAACGTATAAAAACGAATTTTGAGGGGGGGTATTTTTTTTTTTTTTCGTTGCGATTCCAAAGGTTCACTGTTGAAAATAATAAACCAAATATAGAGAAGAGGCAGTGAACAGAAATTTATGGTAATCAAGAGGGTGCAAGACGACAATCGAGCAGAATCGTATGCTATGATGAAGTTGAAAAACCTCACTCCTAAAGGTCCGGTCCTACCCAAAAGCCGAGTTTTGAAACACTCGGGTTTGGCTTATAGTATTAACACAGGTCGACACAGTGTTAGATGAAACTCCATGAAAACACGTCGTGGTAGGATCGGACCTAAATAGAGCTGGGGAAAGATACAGTGAAACTGTTTTTTTTTTAAAAAAATAGTATTTAAATTTATTTATTTATTATAATACTCTGTTCTCATGCTTTAACACTTTATCATGTTGTACAATATACAGGGTGTCACAAGTAGAGTATATCAGTTGATTTACTATTGGTAGAATTTTTCGGGAAGATGAAATTTCTTTGAACACTTCACCAATAATTGGTGTCATTAAAAATTAAGATACCACAAAGATGATGTTACTAGACTTATAATTTGAGAGACTACCTACAATAGAGGACATGTATATTGAGAAGTGAAAATACAAATTACTACAACATATCATCAAACAACAACCACAGGACAAAAGAAAAAGGGGACAACATTGGGAAACGGACCGGATTGAAAAGGGAGGACATTCTCCTAAAAGCATCGGACGAGAAGAATGGGCCACTGCCAACGTGTTCTGACATGGCACTCAGGAGAAGTAGACGACTTATAATATAAGGACGAAACA
The DNA here is from genome assembly GCA_012654025.1 of Pachypsylla venusta. Lineage (NCBI taxonomy): Eukaryota > Metazoa > Arthropoda > Insecta > Hemiptera > Aphalaridae > Pachypsylla > Pachypsylla venusta. The sequence goes on along the minus strand of CM022883.1, from coordinate 20,430,296 downwards.
TGGTCACTCTAAAAGAAAAGACGAGAAATTAGATTTATGTAACACTTGGAACAGATATGAGGAGGCTGAGATTGATATGACGTAGTATACCCGAAGAGTCAGATTTAGACATTCACCACAACCACAGTAATGTGGAGAACATTTACAATTGTCCTGGTCGGTTCTAGGCGCCAAGTACATTCCGAAATCTTTTCATCAAAGTTCGAGCTAAAATATTTCAAAACATATTCAGTATCCGCAAATCCACTTATTTCCACTATTTTTTTCAAACCTCAATCCGGAAATGGGAGAACTGTGGATATTTAGGGGAACACCGCTAAATTTTGGGCAGACTGCTCAAAATACCCTTCCGTTCTCCTTTTCAACCATAGGCTCGCCTCATGTTGCCGGCACTCCGTGTGCTTCCATTTTGAAAGTTCAACAAATTCGTTATCTCTTGAGCTGCATTATTTCTTCATTCTCTGTGCCGCGTGCCGTCATATTGCCTGCACTCCGTGTGCCTCCATCTTGAATATTCAACAATATCTTTATCTCTTGATCTGCATTATTTCTTCATTCTCTGTGCCGCATGCCGTCATGTTGCCTGCACTCCGTGTGCTTCTTTCTTGAAAGTTCAACAATATCGTTATCTCTCGAGCTGCATTATTTCTTCATTTTCTGTGCCGCGTGCCGTCATGTTGCCTGCACTCCGTGTGCCTCCATCTTGAATATTCAACAATATCGTTATCTCTTGAGCTGCATTATTTCTTCATTCTCTGTGCCGCGTGCCGTCATGTTGCCTGCACTCCGTGTGCTCCCATCTTGAAAGTTCAACAATATCGTTATCTCTTGAGCTGCATTATTTCTCCATTCTCTGTGCCGCGTGCCGTCATGTTGCCTGCACTTCGTGTGCCTCCATCTTGAAAGTTGAACAATATCTTTATCTCTTGAGCTGCATTATTTCTTCATTCTCTGTGCCGCGTGCCGTCATGTTGCCTGCACTCCGTGTGTCTTCATCTTGAAAGTTCAACAATATCGTTATCTCTTGAGCTGCATTATTTCTTCATTCTCTGTGCCGCGTGCCGTCATGTTGCCTGCACTCCGTGTGTCTTCATCTTGAAAGTTGAAAAATATCGTTATCTCTTGAGCTGCACTATTTCTTCATTCTCTGTGCCGCGTGCCGTCATGTTGCCTGCACTCCGTGTGCTTCCATCTTGAAAGTTCAACAATATCGTTATCTCTCGAGCTGCATTATTTCTTCATTCTCTGTGCCGCGTGCCGTTATGGTGCCTGCACTCCGTGTGCTTCTTTCTTGAAAGTTCAACAATATCGTTATCTCTTGAGCTGCATTATTTCTTCATCCTCTGTGCCGTCATGTTGCCTGCACTCCGTGTGCTTCTTTCTTGAAAGTTCAACAATATCGTTATCTCTCGAGCTGCATTATTTCTTCATTCTCTGTACCGCGTGCCGTCATGTTGCCTGCACTCCGTGTGCCTCCATCTTGAATGCTGCATTATTTCTTCATTACTTAGCATTTCATGTTCTATCTTTTACAATTAAAATCACTTACTTTACACTAATCAACTGATCAGAAGGAAAGTGACTGTATCCTCATTAATGCATTGTCAATTACTTGCGATGCATTACTTTAAATTATATTTTCTTCTTCTTCAAAAAGTTACACAACACATGCATAAGAATGCAATCTTCTTTATGTATTGGGTACTTCAGAAGGAACGCCGATGTTGATAAGGCCGCCATTTTTATTTATCAATGTTTTTGAAAATTGTGTTATTTGTTATCATTGAGGTTTTGTGTTAATATGGGGTTCTGTTGTTCCTTGTAATGGTTTGTGTTGAATAACAGTAGAAAGGTTTTGTTATCTGTTATTATTGAGGTTTTGTGTTAATATGGGGTTCTGTTGTTCTTAGTAATTGGTTTGTGTTGAATAACTGTAGAAAGGTTTTGTTATCTGTTATTATTGAGGTTTTGTGTTAATATGGTGTTCTGTTGTTCTTAGTAATTGGTTTGTGTTGAATAACTGTAGAAAGGTTTTGTTATCTGTTATCATTGAGGTTTTGTGTTAATATGGGGTTCTGTTGTTCCTAGTAATGGTTTGTGTTGAATAACAGTAGAAAGGTTTTGTTATCTGTTATTATTGAGGTTTTGTGTTAATATGGGGTTCTGTTCTTCTTAGTAATTGGTTTGTGTTGAATAACTGTAGAAAGGTTTTGTTATCTGTTATTATTGAGGTTTTGTGTTAATATGGTGTTTTGTTGTTCTTTGTAATTGGTTTGTGTTGAATAACAGTAGAAAGGTTTTGTTATCTGTTATCATTGAGGTTTTGTGTTAATATGGTGTTTTGTTGTTCTTTGTAATTGGTTTGTGTTGAATAACTGTAGAAAGGTTTTGTTATCTGTTATCATTGAGGTTTTGTGTTAATATGGGGTTCTGTTGTTCTTGTTTGTGTTGAATAACTGTAGAAAGGTTTTGTTATCTGTTATCATTATCATTGAGGTTTTGTGTTAATATGGGGTTCTGTTGTTCTTAGTAATGGTTTGTATTGAATAACAGTAGAAAGGTTATGTTATCTGTTATCATTGAGGTTTTGTGTTAATATGGGGTTCTGTTGTTCTTAGTAATTGGTTTGTGTTGAATAACAGTAGAAAGGTTTTGTTATCTGTTATCATTGAGGTTTTGTGTTAATATGGGTTTCTGTTGTTCTTAGTAATGGTTTGTATTGAATAACAGTAGAAAGGTTTTGTGTTATTATGGCTTTTTTGTTGTTCTTAGTAATTGGTTTATATTGTGAAGAAACATACCGCCGTTCCTTACCGTACGTGAGGAACCGCGAAAATTTACTCGATCACACACTGCTCCATCCAGTTCGTCGAGGACACGTCCAATTTCTTGTTTTACAAACAAAGGTTTGTTTACGAAAATATCAGTGTCAAGTAGCAAGACCGAAGTTGTTAATTTTGGTCACCGCTAAACTTTGAACATTCCACTATTAGTTATTGAAACAACATTTTTTGTTTAGAGAAAATTCAATTATTTTTTCAAAAATTTTTGAATTGTAAGATTAAATAAATTTCAATTTGTAAGTTAAAAACATGTACTTTTGTCTTTTTGTAAGTTAAAAACATGTACTTTTGTCTTTTCGTAAGTTAAAAACATGTACTTTTGTCTTTTTGTAAGTTAAAAACATGTAATTTTGTCTTTTTGTAAGTTAAAAACATGTACTTTTGACTTTTTATAAGTTAAAAACATGTTTGTACTTTTGTCTTTTTATAAGTTAAAAACATGTACTTTTGTCTTTTTGTAAGTTAAAAACATGTACTATTGTGTTTTTGTAAGTTAAAAACATGTACTTTTTCACATTTTGGTCTTTTTAGGGTAACCCAAAAAATTCTGATAACTTCAACACACCAGATCCGTCGATCTGGCTGCTCTGATGACTTAAAAAAAATGAAATCCTGTCAATATAGGGGCTTCGTATCCCATTGCAGGTAGTATCAATTTAATTTCAATCTCAGGTGCTACTCAGAAATGGTTACAAAAAATTATGAAATCGTAAATTTCGGGGCATGTCCTTCTATTGAAAAGCATTATTGCATCTTATTAATATATAAATCAGAAATTTGTGTGTACCTTTGAGGGGTTGTCTGTTACAATACCACAGCACAAACGGTAGCAGAGAGCGAAAAATTGATGGGAATGGACCCCCCCAATATCATGGTCTACGATCCCAGGAAAATTATCAGAACTAAAATATGTCAAACCGTTTTCGAGTTACGGCCAAATTTCTAATTTCTTCTCCAAAATCGGACAGTCACGGTCCGATATCTTAAATTTTGTCGCGACAACATATCAACTCAAAGCGAGAAAGTTTTAGGTGGCCATGTAGTCCTTATTTTAGGACATTTTCTGCAAAGGTGTGGCCAGCCATTCCAGAGTTACGAGTTCGAAACCGGGAGCGGGTAAAATAAAATTTAGAAAATACTAAAAAGTAAGAATGCCCGTGCCTCTAAGGTTTTTTAAAGGGGTTGCGATTATACAGGGTGGACACACAAACCAATACCCCCCCCCCNCCCCCCCAATTTCCATTGTCCTTGAAAAACAAAGATAGCAACATAAGAATCGTAGCGAAGCACGGGCGAAACAGCTAGTTTTCTTATATACAACATACCCCGCTTATTTGACCCACATAGAAAATGTTGTTCCGAGGAGCCCACATTTTTGTGTCAGAATCAGTCAATATTGTCATCATCATTTCCGATGGTAGCCGAATGTAGGCGACTGCAGCTCTACAAAATATTTACATCTTCCGTTACATATCATGCAGTAACAGGTTATACATTCGGCTGCTATCGGATTACGAATTAGAGGAAGCATTGCGCAGAAATATTTACGATCCTGGTGATATTGTCTTGTTGTAAGTTGTAAGGTCATCGGCTCCACCTGTAGCATCACCACATTTTCTGCAAGATAGGATTCCTTTGTTTCTACCAGAAGAAGAGAGAGAAAAACATTTAATTTTGTAATATTTCTCTTGTCGGACGTTAAATATTTCAAGTGACTCGTTTTGGAACAATTTGAACAGATGTGCTCCGACTTAGAGTTCATGGTCATAAAGTTCCAGGAAAGTGACTTTTTTTGGAACGATTTGAACTGATGTGCTCCGACTTAGAGTTCATGGTCATAAAGTTCCAGGAAAGTGACTCTTTTTGGAACAATTTGAACAGATGTGCTCCGACTTAGAGTTCATGGTCATAAAGTTCCAGGAAAGTGACTCTTTTTGGAACCATTTGAACAGATGTGCTCCGACTTAGAGTTCATGGTCATAAAGTTCCAGGAAAGTGACTCGTTTTGGAACCATTTGAACAGATGTGCTCCGACTTAGAGTTCATGGTCATAAAGTTCTTGGAAAGTGACTCGTTTTGGAACCATTTGAACAGATGTGCTCCGACTTAGAGTTCATCGTCATAAAGTTCTAAGAAGGTGACTCGTTTTGGAATGATTTGAACAGATGTGCTCCGATTAAGAGTTCATGGTCATAAAGTTCTCGGAAACTGACTCATTTTGGAACGATTTGAACAGATGTGCTCCGATTTAGAGTTCATCGTCATAAAGTTCTAGAAAACTGAATTGTTTTGGAACTATTTGAACAGGTGTGCTCCGACTTAGAGTTCATCGTCATAAAGTTCTAGGAAACTGACTCGTTTTGGAACGATTTGAACAGATGTGCTCCGACTTAGAGTTCATGGTCATAAAGTTCTAGGAAACTGACTCATTTTGGAACCATTTGAACAGATGTGCTCCGACTTAGAGTTCATGGTCATAAAGTTCTAGGAAACTGACTCGTTTTGGAATCATTTGAACAGATGAGCCTTAGAGTTCATGGTCATAAATTTCTAGGAAACTGACTCGTTTTGGAACAATTTGAACAGATGTGCTCCGACTTAGAGTTCATGGTCATAAAGTTCTAGGAAACTGACTCTTTTTTGAACAATTTGAACAGATGTGCTCCGACTTAGAGT
>CM022883.1:20386989-20413421 GCA_012654025.1 Pachypsylla venusta | reverse complement strand
AATATTTTTTGGCGCAGTCGATTATCTATTATTTTTTTTTTTTTTTTGAAATATTTATTTTTGAAATAGGAATTTTGTGAAGCATATCGGCATGTAGAATGAGTACATCATAGTTTCGTACATGTCGCATGTTTGACATGTGCCAAATTGTGTTCTCTTTGAAGTATGATGGCCGGCCAATGTGAGGTAACAGAGCATTCAATCAGAACAGTACGAGGTATGTACCTCATGCGAGTACATCATAAATAATATGTCTTGCATGTTGGTCGGCAAAAAGGTGTAAAAACCAGAGGACTCGTGCTGATGATTCTTAGTAGCACATCACACATATGCTGATGATTCTTATAGTAGCATGTTTTAGAATCTGCGGGAAAACACCTCTTTTTACTACAAGATTACCTAAGACATAACTTCTCTTGCCGTTTTACTGTAACCTTCAGCAACCAGTCACACCCCATTCAGCAATCATTCACACCCCTCGGGATCACGATACACGATATAGTGCCCAAAACATTCAATTTCCAAAAGCAAATGAGAAAAATAAAAACCTGATGATGCCATCTGATTCAGGATGTAAAAACAACGAGGTTTGATGTGACACACACACAAATGTGGGACGAATCTGGGGGGCGACCCCCAGATTTCCTAAACACCAAATTTCGATAATTGGATTACTCGTATCTTTAAGGGGGGGGGGCGGTTACTCGATTCCCCAGGTACATTATTGAAAAAGGACAAATCAGCCCTGGCCTGTTATTTTTTCGATGACGAAACAAAAACCTCACCGAAAGTTGTGCCCCCAATTGAAAAAAATCTAAGGTTACAAACAAAAAAAAATTTAGCGGGGGATTTTTTTTTCGTGACGATTCCAAAGGTTTATTATTGAAAATAATAAAGCAAAAACGCTCCCAATTCTAGAAATCTATTGATTTTTGATTAATGACATTTTGATTATCATCAGTAGGTACTTTTGATTTGCTGGTAACCGAATGATTGACATGTTTAAGTATCTATCTGCAGGGAGAAAATCTGGGTTCGGAAATAAAAAATTACGGGCCTCTCAGGGCCCTTTTACTAAAGTCAACAAATTCTCAAGGGCACCTCCAAAATACCGGGCCCGGAGGAATTACCCCCTTCCCGGTGGTCCTGTGTACCACACATAAAAAAGAACGTGACGAGAAACGTAGAGCTGTTAAGTGTTTTTTAACTTTTAAATAAATAAAAGTAAAACACTTACCAAAAACACTAGTTATAATTGTTTATAAAGAAACTAGTTTCGAATCATTCGATTCATCATCAGTCTAGTCGAGTCTAAATATAGAGTCAACTTCCATCTTTATACTCGACTAGACTGATTATGAATCGAACGATTCGAGTTTCTACATAAATAATTAGAAATAGTGTTTTTGGTAAGTGTTTTGTTTTTATTTATTTAAAAGTTAATATTTTTAACACTTGTAATTAACATGTTATTCTAAGATTTAAGTATTTTTTCCCCTACACTGAAGATTAGAACGTGATATCAAAAAGTGCATCATAATTCATAAAGAAGTGTTTTTACTAATCATTAATATTTACCTGTGCAGTGTGCACTGATCACCTCAACCTGTGTTAATTATGAGACACATCTCTCAATGATTGTTTCCAGTGGTGTGACTCTATAGGACGGCATTGGGGGAACAAATTAAACACAAGAAAAACCGTCGAAATATTTCGCTCATACGAAGAGAGTACTGTCCATGCTGGTCGTAAAAGGCGACTAAGGACAGGGTCAGAACTCAGAAACGATATTTTTTTTTCCCATTGCCCATGCAGAAAGCAAGGAGAAGCTACTGCACTATCCTTCCTATGTCCCTTGTGGATAGGGGGACTTAAAAAGAATACTTCCAAGGCATCCAAGTCGAAGCCGGTCGTAGGGTAGGGTCGGAAACGATATTTTTTCCATTACCCATCCAAGGAGAAAGGAGAAGCTACTCCATTATTTATAAGTATGCTTAAGGTATGAAGAACGCATGGCGATTCGTTACAAAACAAAGACAATGTTTTTTTTATTGGCTTAACGTCTCTTTAAAATCTAAAGTTCATTTGAGACGGTAGTTTTATGCTCCATTCGCTTACAGACCTACCCACACTGACCAGACAAAAACCTATGTTGGGCCAGAAAAAGAAACATCACGAGGGCGCGAACCTATTTGTTCACCCAATAAGTAAAACCTCGTTGGCTATTGCTTTACTTCAGTGATCCTACGGGAACTGTTGTATTCAACGTGGCACTGACACTCGCTATAATTTAAACACTTTCCCATTATCCCTATAAAGTTTGGGAAATGTTCTAACGATGTCCCACTTGTGTGCGAGAATTTCAAAATTTTTACTGTCATTTCTGAGACGCTGAATTTTGGACTGCACCCATATATACCGTAGAACAAGGGTTCTCAACCAACCTGGTATTGTCAAGTACCACATTTTTGAAGTAACACCACCCTGGGTGGGTGGGGGGGGGGGTTGTATAAAGGAAAACAAAAATTAATTATTAACATGAGACCATAATTTCACAAAGAAGCGGAAGTTAAAAAATAATCATGCAAAGGTACCTGATAAGATGGAAAACAGAGTGGCAGAGTGAGTAGAAAGGTGGGTTTTGAACCCACTTCCTCCTGTTCTGATGAGATTACGTACTACCTACTCTTTAGAAACAATTGCTTCAATATCAGGTTGAATAACACTAATTTTTACGCGAATCTCATGAGACACATCTAATTTACTCCTATACTTGCTTTTCTAGTACAACATTTAAGAAAATTCAGATTTCGCACATATATGTGGTAACAAAGGGTAATAGGGCTTTTAGTGCTTTCTTGTGAGGTCTTGAATTTTCATCTTTTTGATCTTTTTGATTTTCAGATTTAGATCTTTTTGATTTTCATCCAAAAATCAACTAAAATACTGCTACTGTTGAACATATCTTTCACGGTGCTGTCACTTGTCAGATCAATAAACGATTCTTTATCTTCGTCAGCAACGTCTACATCTGAGTATTCTGCGAACGGATTTCTAATCCACTCTAAGTCACTCGTATTATTAGGTAGATTTTTTTTTTACATAATGTCTACAATTAAATTATGATATTTTGTGTACAACTGAAAATGGCTTCGCGTACCACCTGAAATGGGTCCGAGTACCACCGTTTGAGAACCCATGCCCCAGAAAATGGCACTTACTTAAATTTAAGAAATGGAATGATAATAACAGGGACCTTCCACTTCAAAAAGTAACAGTAACAACATTACCATCGCTGAACATCATCCCGTTAGAAAGGGCGCACTGGGGTTCCAGGGGCCTCCCGGGCATAGTGGAAGAAAATCCCAACATTTTTTTTCTTTCATATTTTTGCCCCCCACCCCCCCCCCNCCCCCCCCCCCCCCCCGATGAGCCGGAAAATAAATGTGAAGGACTTCACATATTTTTTCTCACACATATTTTACATGTATAATTCTATCATACTTTTGTCTCCTCTCCCCCGATGGGCCCCCTGGCGAGGTCATATGTCCGGTCCTCCCCTGCCGTTAGATAACTCTTATGGGCGTTCGCTCGGGGATACCGCGTATTAATGCCTTGCACTCAGCCTGGTAAGTACGAACGAATGGCTGTTGTTGATTTCAGCCAAACGGCAGAGAAAGCGGAAGGTATACCTTATTTGAATAAGTTATAAAAATGAGCCGCTTAGAAAAATGGAGCTAATAAATGGGACCTACCGTTTCAGATGACAAAGGACCCAAAATATAAAATAACTAGCAGAATACGCCCGCTTCGCTTGGCGCCTTAGAGGCATGGCCGTTTATAGTTTCAACCCCTTTTTTTCGCGATAAAAAGTAGCCTATGTCCTTTCCTAAAGTTTAGTCTATCTCCTTACCAAATTTCATCAAAATCGGTTCAGTAGTTTAAGCGGGAAAGCGTAACATACATACACACATACATACAGACAGACAGAGTTACTTTCGCATTTATAATATTAGTATGGATATGGATCTTTTCGTTAATATAAACACAGCGTATTCTTATTTTCCACGCTAACCGAAAAAAATGCCTTCTCAATCGGTATCAAACCTTTTTCAAATGATTTTGTGCAGAAAGGTGTACAAATTTAAAAATGTGGATTAATTGTCATTTTAAGAGAGATAATTTCATTATAAAAAGACAAAGCGTCAGTCCACCCCAACTAGGAAGACTAGCTTATCTATGGGTACCGAGTAATAATATAGTTTTCGTCGCTTACCCAATTAATTAATTAGAAATTTTAGAGGGATTCTCAAATTACTATGTGCGTACCAAACTATTTCAAATATTGTGAACTGCACAATATAGGTAGTGGATCAAGATGAGCAGGTGTTTACGTTAGTGTTGTAGTCATTTATAGAAACCAATATCTTAATCAAATTTTAAATAATTATTTTCAAAAAACACAATATTGGGCCCCCGCCCCCCCCCTCAAATTTTTCAAAATCGAAAAGCCTTTAACACCAACGATAACATATCAAAATTTAACGTTTCTACAACAAACCGCTAAAAAGATAAAAATAATTTTCAAAAATCCAATATTAAAAATCATTTTCAAAAGAGGCCCCAAAAACTTTACAGCAAATTTCCTACATGTTCTAAATATGTATACCAAATTTCGTCAAAATCGGATGAAAATTGTGGCTTGTATCGCGCATGCGCGTCTATAGCCCTCTTGTTTTTTTTTAGGGGTGGGAGGGGCACAATCGCAATATATACCTAATAGAAAATTTTGGAGGGGGAAGGGACTCGTAACCTAGAGACTGGGGGTTCGAGTCCTGGGCAGTACTTTTTAATGCAATGTTTATCAAGATACGAGAGCTAATCTGTTAAAAGCTGTAGAGCTTACCACAAATAACCTTTCATAAGGGTGATAAGTGATTTTATAAGCGTGATGACGAAAAAAAGTGCCATGACGGATGACGATTTTTTACGATATTTTATTTATTTATTTCTAGGTATTTAGTCTCAGGATTAGGAATTATTTAGGGGCCCGTGCCCCCCCCCCTCCCCTCACAATGGGATAAAAGATACAGCGAATCACCCCATTCATTAGATTTTTTTTTAAAAAAAATTACGTGATTAGGTATGATGAAATTTGAGAAACACGGCCGCTTGAAAAAACTGGGGGGCGCGTGCCCCCCAGGCCCTCCCCTATATCCGCGCATGGTATCGCGTAACAAATAAACATACATACACATATACAAGTGCAATTTGGGATGTATACCGGGGTCAAAAGTGGAGTTCACTAACGTTCTCAATAATTTTTCACTTCTATTTATTTTAGGTAAAGAAGATCTTAATTCTTTTCTTTCATAATGCATATTCTGCAGTTTTGTTTCTACTGCATTTTTCTTTTGAATAACAAACTGCATGGCTGATTTTAATAGTGCACAGTGTTTTCATTATTCATATTGCAATAGAATTAAATTTTAATTACACTAATTAGCTACCTAAGCAGATTGGTTATTTATTTATTTCAATGTGAAATTACTTTCATAATACAGACACGGGCAGATGTGGCGTATGAATTATCTTTGAAAACAATTTGGCATTCTCTAGGAAAACTCTGAGGCGAAAATAATTAACTCGCAAGGCGCCACCTCAATCAAATCATTAATAATTCTAACTGCATAAAATATAAAAGTATTCAATTTTCAAGAAAAAATGGGGAAGAATTGCCAATCTATTTTTTTACTTTCCCATAAAAAGGAAAGAACTGTAATGGACTGAAATTTTCGATGTCGAGTTTTCAATGCCAAAACACGTTTTGGGGTCCCCAGAGCCCAAATCTCGAATTTCAGCCATTGGTCCGTGTGTGTGTGTCTGTCTGTCTGTCCGTCCGTCTGTGAATAAGATATCTCAAGAACGGCAAGTGCTTGAAATTTGATATGTATGTCAGTTTTATGCCATGAACGGCAAAATAAGCTTTTGGTGGAAATCGAATATACCGTTGGCGGTTTTAAGCCGCTTTTTAGCGGTTTTTGGGGGTTCTGCCTAAAACTACAATGGAAAGAGCTAGAACTTTAAACTTGGCGCCTATTCATATCAATTTCATAAAAGAAATTGAAGAATACAACTTAGGTTAAAGTGTAATATATTGCTTGCCGCTAATTAGCGGTTGAAGGCCGCTTTTTGACGGTTCTGCCTAAAACTAGAATGGAAAGAGCTAGAACTTGGAATTTGGCGCCTATTTATATCAATTTCATAAAAGAAATTGAAAAATACAAATTAGGTTGAAGTGTAATATATTGCTGGCCGCTAATTAGCGGTTGAAGGCTGCTTTTTAGCGGTTCTGCCTAAAACAAGAATCAAGCAAAGTAACCCCTAGCGATCACTAATGACTTAATGATCAAGGTTTCATCCATCCCTGAGAAGCAAATATATTTGCAGAGATTGGATACCACAGTCCACAGATCAAGCAAAGTAACCCCTAGCGATCTGTAATAGCTTAATGATCAAGGTTTCATCCATCCCTGAGAAGCAAATATATTTGCAGAGATTGGATACCACAGTCCACAGATCAAGCAAAGTAACCCCTAGCGATCACTAATAACTTAATGATCAAGGTTTCATCCATCCCTGAGAAGCAAATATATTTGCAGAGATTGGCTACCACAGTCCACAGATCAAGCAAAGTAACCCCTAGCGATCTGTAAAAAGGTTTCATCACCTTAGAATCTCACTTGGTACACAAGGCTACTTGGAACCCAAAACGATCCCGCCTTCTTTATTTAGTTTGTATTTATAACATAATTGGGTCTCGTTTCTAAAGAGTATCTTCTGCAAATTCTAAGAATTCTCAAACACAAAATAATAAAATTGCACAAATAATAATATTCTGCTTCCTCGGTTATGTTTAAATCAACAATGTTGAGCGTGATTCCTTTAGCCTCGCTAGGTGCCTTACAGGCATAGCCTGGAATACCAGGATGAAATGTTTGTCGTTCTTCGACCTATAAATTAATTGTGAAAAGAAAGGTATGTCCAACAAATCTTAATATATAAATCAGAAATTTGTGTGTACCTATGAGGGGTTGTCTGTTACAATACCACAGCCCAAACAGTAGCAGATAGCAAAAAATTGATGGGAATTTTAGTTTCATTGATTGTACCGCACAAAATTCAAATGAAAATTCTANTCTTCTGGTCCACAATTTTTCTTTTGAAACAAATTCATTATACGATAACTCTCGAGCGCATGGTCCGAATTTAATGAATTTCAGTATGAATATTTTCATTATATGTTCAAAGAATTGGGCCCCGTTGTCCGAACTGGGATCTCATGGTGATGTATTCATTGTTATTTTAATCGTAGAACTTAAAATCAAGTGTTTTCCTCATTTTCATTTCTTCTGGTCCACAATTTTTCTTTTGAAACAAATTCATTATACGATAACTCTCGAGCGCATGGTCCGAATTTAATGAATTTCAGTATGAATATTTTCATTATATGTTCAAAGAATTGGGCCCCGTTGTCCGAACTGGGATCTCATGGTGATGTATTCATTGTTATTTTAATCGTAGAACTTAAAATCAAGTGTTTTCCTCATTTTCATTTCTTCTGGTCCACAATTTTTCTTTTGAAACAAATTCATTATACGATAACTCTCGAGCGCATGGTCCGAATTTAATGAATTTCAGTATGAATATTTTCATTATATGTTCAAAGAATTGGGCCCCGTTGTCCGAACTGGGATCTCATGGTGATGTATTCATTGTTATTTTAATCGTAGAACTTAAAATCAAGTGTTTTCCTCATTTTCATTTCTTCTGGTCCACAATTTTTCTTTTGAAACAAATTCATTATACGATAACTCTCGAGCGCATGGTCCGAATTTAATAAATTTCAGTATGGATATTTTCATTATATGTTCAAAGAGTTGGGCCCTATTGTCCAACCTGGGGTCTCATGGCGGTGTATTCATTGTTTATCATCTTATGCTTTGTTAGAGGCCTTCATTGTGGGAAATGAACCTCGAAATTTATATTTTGAATTTCAACAACGCTAGCACCGTCAGTTTGTCAACAATGCGGTCAACATATTCATTTTAGCGGTAAGAATATTGCGTGTTCGCTATTTATTCGTGGTATTTTTTTAATGTTTTTTTTTTAATTTTATTTTCAAAAATTAATATTTTTGGGAACTTCGCAAAAAATAAGATAATAAAAACGAGATTACAAGATAATGAATACACCTAACATTGAAATATGCAAGTTTAAAATTATGTTTGAAATTTTATCAGGGCCGTCAACTTGGTGAGGCATGGGGCACTTTTGGGCTACTCAATCAAGAAATATGCAAGTTTAAAATTATGTTTGAAATTTTATCAGGGCCGTCAACTTGGTGAGGCTTGGGGCACTTTTGGGCTAAAAGATACTCACAAAACAAAGCTTTCTAATTTGATTAAAAGAAAAACATTTTGTTTTTTTTTTTTAAAAAAAAGGCTAAACGTCTCTTTAACATCTATTGGTCATTCAAGAGTTTTTACCCTCCATTCGCTGGAAACTTGCAAACTAGCTACCCACATTGACCTCACCCATCCTGGGTTGGGCCGGAAAAAAGAGCCAACGATACGTGGTGTTCCCAAGCGGTCACTCATCCAAGTATGGACCACGCCCGACGTTGCTTAATTTCAGTGATCTGACGGAAACTGGTGTATTCAACGTGGTATGATCGTTGGCTAATGTTATAGTCGTTTCATCAGGGCCGTCGTCAACACGGGTATCTGTGGACGTTTTGATTTACAAATATTTTCAGACTCGATTTACCACTATAGAATGGGATAATTCAATGGTATCAGGTAGATCAGTGACCTAACTGGGTGACAGAAAAGTTTGAAAACGAATATTGTTCCCCTAATGAGCAAACCTATTTACATTTCGTAAATTTTACAGGAAGAAGAAAACCCCGTCCAAGTTTGTGGAAATATGTCTAAAGCCTCATTTATACTGGCCGAGCATTCGTCGCGAACCAAGGTGACGAACGAGCGTTCGTTCGAGGCTCAGGCAGTGAAAACAGTCGCCGTGAGCCGATCAAGGTCCAAGTGAATGCTCGTTCTTGCTCGAGCCTGATCCGCGCGATGTCGGTTTTCCGGCGAATCATCAAAGGAACGCTCGTTCGCCGCTCGCTCTGTGTAAACACCACGGGATTCTTCAAATGGTGTTCTAATTGCGAATCCTCACGAGTAACTGATCGTCAGAAATGCTCGAGCAGTGTGAACAGTGGGTTCGTATGTGTTCGTGCTCGTTGAAAACTGGCGAGCAAAGATCACGAATGCTTGATGCTCGGGGATGTTCGGGCAGTGTAAACGCCCCTTAATACTCACAAAATTTGGTATAAAGAACTCTCGACCACATCACGTTACATGTTGTATAGGATGAATGAAAACATTTTTTTTTTTTCATGATATTGATATTATCGAAACCTTAATATCGATATTCAGTTTCGATAATATCGATATTAAGGTTTCAATAATATCGATATTAAAGTTTCAATAATATCGATATTAAAGTTTCGATAATATCGATATTATCGAAACCTTAATATGGATATTATGGAAACCTTGATATCGATATTATAGGAAAATTAATATCGATATTATCGAAACTTTAATATCGATATTATCGAAACCTTAATATCAATATTATCGAAACCNCTCTCACCCTTGTAATATTAGTTAGGTGACAGGTCTGCTGGAGTGAATATTAACATTATTATTTAGACCTCATGACTTTAGTTTCCTTCTAATTAATCGTAAATACTAAACTATAGGGTGACTCGGAGTCTCTTGCGACAAGTCACCTCTTCTAAAATCTTATACCAGATACCTATAGGGTCTTAGAAAAGTTTGGAGACATGCTCTTAATATTGTCGAAAAAAAAACTCTTTTAAATTGAGCGACTGTCGAAAAAAATAGTGTTGTATGATTTGGATTTATATATACGTACTAATTGTCAAAAACAAATTCCGGGTGTTATGGAACTTGCTTCCTCACTGCGCATTGCAATTAACATTGGCAAAATATTGAGCAGTTAAAACTTACCTGCAAACAAAAAAACAAAAAGAAAATTTAAAATTAGTTATCTGTAAAATACTACCTGATGCCGTCACAATAGAATATCTCCACTCCATACTGCCTCTGCAAATATGGAAAATCTGCCATAGCTGAGATACAAACCAAGATAAAATGGATTCTCGTATATTTTTCCTGGAGGTTCTGGGTGGGGTCACTCCCGGTTATTTTTGATATCTATTACCCTCTGGGCTGTTTAATTTATTGTACCCCTAAAAAGCGTCCTTTTGGCAATACCCTACCTCCAGTTGATCATTGGATTTTTTCCTCCCCCACATAATAAAAGGAAACCGTGTGTCAAAATTCAAGTTTGCCGTTTAGCTATCATCGAGCCGTTGATGATATCCGAGAAAAATACTCGATATAACCGCAGGTTAGATTCCAAAAATTGGTGGTAGGGCGCTCTCACATCTAAAGAGTAGGGCGTGGTTTCGAACCCAACAAACCCATGGAATTTTATCCTCATGAATTTGAGATATTCATCACATAATAATAGCACCCCAAAACTGCGGGTGTCAAGGAACTCTCTCTCCCTCTAGTCTTATCCGGGCAGTATAAATAGGGACTCCTATACAGGGTGGTAATGAAGCTGGATAAAGAATGTGTGATTTAGTATTATCCGGGCAGTATAAATAAGAACTTTTATACAGGGTGGTAATGAAGCTGGATAAAGAATTTGTGCGACCACCACAATCTGGACCCCGTATGTGGTCAGCCCATTGACCATGTCAGCACAGACATTACAAACTGAGAATATGTTAAGGAACCCTTTAGTCTTATCCGGGCAGTATAAATAAGGACTCCTATACGGGGTGGTAATGAAGCTGGATAAAGAATGTGTGCGACCACCACAATGTGGACCCCGTATATGGTCAGCCCACTGACTGAGAATATGTTAATTATTTTTCCGAATTATATTGTCTCGCCGCGCCGCCTGCTTAATGAAATGATCATTTGATTTCTCCAAGAATTAATTTCTCGTTTAATATAATTTTATTAATAGGACTCGCTATCACAATTTACAACCTCCAATCCATTTTTCATAATATAAGGGAAGCGTTGACGGTTGTTGGGTGGATGTGGCTGTACATTATTTACAACCATAAGACAATCGGACATTGTACGGAATGGGCGTAGCGTATAGGTCTAGACAACNGACATTACAAACTGAGAATATGTTAAGGAACTCTTTAGTCTTATCCGGGCAGTATAAATAAGGACTCCTATAGAAGGTGGTAATGAAGCTGGATAAAGAATGTGTGCGACCGCCACAATGTGGACCCCGTATATGGTCAGCCCACTGACTGAGAATATGTTAATTATTTTTCCGAAGTATATTGTCTCGCCGCCTGCTTAATGAAATGATCATTTGATTTCTCCAAGAATTAATTTCTTGTTTAATATAATTTTAATAATAGTACTCGCTATCACAATTTACAACCTCCAATCCATTCTTCATAATATAAGGGAAGCGTTGACGGTTGTTGGGTGGATGTGGCTGTACATTATTTACAACCATAAGACAATCGGACATTGTACGGAATGGGCGTAGCGTATAGGTCTAGACAACTGACTCACCCAAGTACACTCTTCTAAACACACAGCTGGCCTATTTTTGACGATATTTGAATTTAGAGGATAATTTTCATTACATGCAAGGTAATGAAAATTATCCTCTAAATTCAAACATCTTTGAATTTAGAGGATAATTTTCCTCTAAATTCAAAGAGGGGGGTCCGAGGGGTTCAGAACCCCCCCTGAAATTTCATTTTTTTTCATGCATAACTTATGTAATATTGTAAGGTGTAACTCATCATCACTACCATCGCCACCACCACCACCACCAACAGTAACAACCATATCATCATCAACAACAACCATATCATCATCAATAACAACAATATCATCATCAACAACAACCATATCATCATCAACAACAACCATATCATCATAAATGACAACAATATCATCATCAATGACAACAATATCATCATCAATAACAACAATAACATCATCAACAACAACCATATCATCATCAATAACAACAATATCATCATCAACATCAACAACAACAATATCATCATCAACAACAACAATATCATCATCAACAACAACAATATCATCATCAATAACAACAATATCATTATCAACAACAACCATATCATCATCAATAACAACAATATCATCATCAACAACAACAACAATATCATCATCAACAACAACAACAATATCATCATCAACAACAACAATATCATCATCAATAACAATCCCCTGTATTTTCATTTTCAGGTGTTATTCCTGACTTGGCTGTTAATCCTTCGGTCCCCCCTCCCGAAAAATTTTTAGACATGTCTTTTACTATACGAGATTTGAACATATAAATCTCCCTACTATTTGAGCCCTTGGACTAATTACTACCTTGGATCCGGTATCCTCAAGGAAACACGTACAACTCCATATTAAAGATTGTACTTGTATCCTTTAGGATACCAGTCACTAGGATCAGCTCTTCAACATCTAGTTATACTTGCATCCTTTAGGATACCAGTCACTAGGATTAACTCTTCAATATCTAGTTGTACTTGTATCCTTTAGAATACCAGTCACTAGGATCAGCTCTTCAATATCTAGTTGTACTTGTATTAGACACCAAATCTGGTGATGGTGACTTCATTTTGTAAAAAAAAAAATAGTTAAAAACCAGAATCTGGACGGATGAAATTTGATAAGTCTAAAATAAGAGCGCTCGCTCTTGGTGACAGGTTTTTTTTTTTTGGTTGGAGGCTATTTCGTTGATGTGTCTATAATATTAGTCCAAGAGCGAATGATATAAAAAAGAACGGAAAACAAACACAGACACATATCAATCAAACAACCCATCGTTTCCCCAATGTCATCATATTTCGAATTTTGGAGGTTAATAATTGGAATTGGCTCCCAGAACTACGTCAATCACTGCAATATAATTACGTTAGTAACATAATAATATTCCAGAGTTGGTTTCGGAAAGTGCGAAGAAAAAGAAAGCGAAAGGAAGTTTACAGGAATTGAAAAGCAGTATATCAGCTATTATCTAAATACTAGGTGTGTCCGTGGACAAAAACGGGCGGAGCCATCCGTTTCACCTCGAATTTTCGCGCACCACATAAACTTTAGCATATTGATCCATTATTCCGTTAATACAAGATTTTTTGAGAATACCGCACCTTCTTGATTGCATCGTGTCGTTGAGTAGTAGGTCCTATTTAAGCGCAATATAATCGGCCGAAAAATCGGAAACGGTTCAAGATATCATTCTGAAAATAGATATATGCACCCTTGGCTATATGCAGAATATGAAGACAAAAATTTGGTAAAAATTGGTTGTGTAGTTTCGGAGGAGTAGGGTAACAAAAGTTTGCAGTTTGTAGGGAGTATAAGGCTACGCTTCGCTCCGCCCAATAATAGAAATCTTTGTGTTCCTATTTATTTTTGAGGTGGGGGATGTCTGCTCCAATACCACAGACCAAACGGTAGCAGATAGCGAAAATTTGATGGAAAAGGACCCCAAAAGGTTCCCTGGAAAATTATCAGAACCAATTTACCTATGTCAAGCCGAATTTCTAATTCATTAACAAAATTTGTGTCGATAGCTTAAATTTTGTCGCGACAACATATCAACTCAAAACGAGTTGTCTGTTCTTCAATTTAGGACATAGTGTGCCAAATTAATGGCCAGTCCAGTGTTACGAGTTCAAAACCGGGATCGGACAAAATAATATTTATAAAATATTAACCACCCAGAACGGCCATGTCTTGAGGCACTTGGCACATGTAAATATTCTTTTTTAAAGGCTACAATATACAGATTGGACACAAATTCATTCCAGAAAAATGCAACAAAAGTCACTTCTCATACTTTTCAAGCGGCTAGATAACCGTGTACTCAAAACGAGTTGTCTGTTCTTCAATTTAGGACATAGTGTGCCAAATGAATGGCCAGTCCAGTGTTACGAGTTCAAAACCGGGATCGGGCAAAATAATATTTATAAAATATTAACCACCCAGAACGGCCATGTCTTGAGGCACTTGGCACATGTAAATATTGTTTTTCAAAGGCTACAATATACAGATTGGACACAAACCCATACCAGAAAAATGCAACAAAAGTCATTTCTCATACTTTTCAAGTGGCTAGATAACCGTGGAAAGTGCACTTTGTGACGTGAAGACTTAGAAAATAATAATATGACCTGGGGAACACGCTTTCTCTTGGTGGAGTGGAGCTGCCTTGCTCCTCAATATATTCTAGAATTGTCCCAAGTTGACAAAGTTTCGGTAAAAATTGTAAAACTAGAGCCGCACAGCAAAGTAATAATAAATACCTGAGGTACCTGAACATTTTTTAAAAAATATCGGACAATAAATAAATATAAAAAAAAAATGTTCTTTGATTTTTTTTTTCAACCCGGCCTGTACTGCATGCCGCTCCGCTCAGCTCCGGTTATGATTTTTATTTCTTTATTTGGTCTGATCAACATTTGATCATTGGATGTCCATATAGGATCGAATCGGTTGCAATTATATAAATCAATACAACAATAAAGACATTTTGTATGACATGAAAGCATTTGTCATTTTATGAACAACATCTTTTTGTAAACAAGCCGGACGAATCAGCCTCCAGCCAGTCTGTATTCGCAAAATATTTAAGGCTCTTGCAAGGATGTAGTCGATAGCAAAATTGAAATTTCCTTTGGATTCTTTGTTTGGATTCATCCCCCCCCCCTTTTTTTAAGGATTCAAATGACGTGTACATCTCCTCCAACACCTTAGTCGTCCTTTGCAAGCGACTACAAGTTACTACGAGCGACTTCAAGCGACTATATAAAACCTAATACAAGGTTCAACTTTCAACTCCTGTTGTAGTTGGAATTATCGCTGTAGTCGCTCGTGAGCTCGCTTCTGAAGAACGACCGCCGTTATCTTTGAGTTACCTACTGTTTTGAACGAACAACCTTTTAGTAAAAAAAAAAAAAAAGAAGTACAAAACTTTGGTGAAAAATAAATTTCTATAAAAAAATTTTGTATCGACTGCAGAAAATATTGTTGAGTCAAATTTTTTATAGAAATTTATATTTCATAATGACTGCAAACATCCTAAACACCATCTCTAAATTCAATTTGGTGAAAAAAATAAAGATTTTAAAAGCTCTTCTCTGGTAACGGATCTGGAATATTTCAGATTTCGAGAGTGAAGTTCTCCGAATGACACCAGCCGCGCAGGCATTCACCATTCAGAAAGGTAGTAATGTATCTACGTGCTAAGTTGTAATCTTCAATTCTAATTTTTGTTGGTCTTTGGGAACTGTTAAGTCATTTGGTATTAGAACCAGACGAGTGAGTGCCGGATTAAGAAATAGGTTCTCCTGAGATGACTACCATCAGAAGAATGGAGCTTCTAGATAAATGGAAGCAAAAATAATACAATTTGTCTGGAAGTCAACATGCGCAGACATAGTGTCCCTTTCTTATCTGCAATCTTCAATCTATCATTCCGTCAAAGAAGCTGAAATGACCGATGAAGAATGGACATCTAGATAAATGGAAACAAAAATAATACAATTTGTCTGGAAGTTTAAATTTCCAGAGTGTCCCTTTCTTATGTGCAATCTTCAATTTATCATTCCGGCAAAGTAGCTGAAATGATCGATATCAAGAAAGAATCAAAATATCATTTCATATACAATGATTACCATTTTGTACTCTTGCTTTTTAAAACTTGTTGTCACGTGGTGAAGGACTTCTTTATATGAACAAAATGGCGAAAAGCGGTTTTTGCAATTAAAAAAGGGATGTTGCAGCGTTAATGGGTATGACATTGCTGCTCCCTTGGTGTCACGTGGTGAAGGACTTCATTATATCAACAGAATGGCGAAAAGCGGTTTTTGCAATTATCGTCAAAGAAACTGAAATGACCGATGAAGAATGGAGCATCTAGATAAATGGAAACAAAAATAATACAAGAGATAAGAAAGGGTTATCTGCAATCTTCAAAACAAAATGGCGAAAAGCGGTTTTTGCATCTTAAAAAAGGAATGTTGCAGCGTTAATGGGTATGGAATTGCTGCTCCCTTGTTGTCACGTGGTGAAGGACTTCATTATATCAACAGAATGGCGAAAAACGGTTTTTGCAAATAAAAAAGGGATGTTGCAGCGTTAATGGGTATGGCATTGCTGCCCCCTTGTTGTCAGGTGGTGAAGGACTTCATTATATCAACAGAATGGCGAAAAGCGGTTTTTGCAATTAAAAAAGGGATGTTGCAGCGTTAATGGGTAAGGCATTGCTGCTCCCTTGTTGTCACGTGGTGAAGGACTTCATTATATCAACAGAATGGCGAAAAGCGGTTTTTGCAATTAAAAAAGGGATGTTGCAGCGTTAATGGGTATGGCATTGCTGCTCCCTTGTTGTCACGTGGTGAAGGACTTAATTATATCAACAGAATGACGAAAAGCGGTTTTTGCAATTAAAAAAGGGATGTTGCAGCGTTAATGGGTATGGCATTGCTGCTCCCTTGTTGTCACGTGGTGAAGGACTTCATTATATCAACAGAATGGCGAAAAGCGGTTTTTGCAAATAAAAAAGGAATGTTGCAGCGTTAATGCGTATGGCATTGCTGCTCCCTTGTTGTCACGCGGTGAAGGACTTCATTATATCAACAGAATGGCGAAAAGCGGTTTTTGCAAGTTAAAAAGGAATGTTGCAGCGTTAATGGGTATGACATTGCTGCTCCCTTGTTGTCACGTGGTGAAGGACTTCATTATATCAACAGAATGGCGAAAAGCGGTTTTTGCAATTAAAAAAGGGATGTTGCAGCGTTAATTGCACCCTTGCTCTTTGAAAGACATATTTTAAATCCTAAGAAGTATACTATAAAATATTTTATCCAATGCTGCTCTTTTTTGGCGGACCGGAGTGTGTTGTTTCGGAAACGAACTCCTTCCTTGACGAGTTATTTCCCATTGTTTCACCAAGTGGACTTAATTTGTGCTAAGTATCAACTAAAACTTTGTAGATGATGATATCATTACGTCCTATCATGTACTACAAATAACAGTGATAACCTTGCCTCTCGTTCAGCCAATATTTGTAAGCAGAGCGTATTTCTCATGTGCCGCGACTCTTGTAATTTAAACTACCCGTAATATAAACTGAGCGTATTTTCGTACCTAATAAAAAACTTGTGAAATCCCTCCAATGGTGTTGTTAATGTCCACTGAA
Organism: Pachypsylla venusta; assembly: GCA_012654025.1. NCBI lineage: Eukaryota > Metazoa > Arthropoda > Insecta > Hemiptera > Aphalaridae > Pachypsylla > Pachypsylla venusta. Next base: position 20,396,027 of record CM022883.1, on the reverse strand, counting down.
AACCATTTTTACGGTTGACACTATTTTGAGAGCAGATTAAACAACATGCCAATACACCAATAGAGATCAATTTTAGAAGATATTTTGGAAATAGTGACAATCTGAGTAGCCGAGTACGCTTTTGTTAAAATAAAGTATAGTTTTAACTCAAAGATTTTAAACAAATTTGTCCGTCTTCTTAGTACCACCATAACGAATAGAACAGATAATGGGGAAACTCATGCAGTTACATGTGAGTAGCCGCTAGAGGGCGTATGGCAGTACAATAATGAACTGTACACACTAGGCAATGTTTTTGAAGGAGGACATAAGAAAAATCTTAATGAAAATTTCATCTCTGTTCAAGGTTTAAATGAATTTAATTTAAAGATATCATTTTATTTGAAGATTTAATTTTCTTTAAAAAATAAGTCAGTATCTATGTAAAACGGAAAAATCAAATTCGCGGCCATTGATAAATCAATCCGCTGATTTGCTTATAACAAACCCTGAAGGATTTGGTACCGGCAGGAGTAATGCGGCATGAATTTTTGTTATCCAATTTTAACTCAATTAGAGAGATTAGGAAACATTTTGACGGCCATAACTCTAATGTGTATGTATAACTGTTCAACATGGACCCATAAAGGCCAATAAAAAAAGCGAGTTTAAAAAAAAATTGATTTTTTTTTAACTTGCCACATTGTTCCTGCCATGTGTCATATCCAACCCTGAAGTGCTCCCATACCATTTGATATCACCAGCGCTAGAGTTTCACTGCCACACCGCATCATGGGTTAAAAACGGAGAGTTTCCCCACTTTCTGTTCTATTCGTTATGGTACCACGATAACTCTCAAATTGATTTTTTTTTAACTTGCCACATTGTTCCTACCATGAACGCTTGGGACCATTCTGATGAAACTTGAAATGGGCATTCATTGGGTTTATAGATTTTTCTTTTTGGAAGCCTCATGGGCCATTTCATCTAGGTAAGTTCTTCACAGAAATTTATTGTAATGATTATGGTATTGTTGTTGTTTGGGAGGGGGAGGGGGGGTCATCCATTCCCTGGCTAAGATCTTGAATGCCATTTATTTTGGCATATTTGAAAAAAGTCTGACTTTGATTCCACCACAATCTGATCATATCAACTGTCGTACTCTGAATACTTCAAAAGCTGCCCTCCAGCATTTCTTATTTTCAGTAAATCCGGCACTGAGACTGAGCAATAGATATTTCTTTAAATATTTTAATGAAGCTGTTAGGTTGGTCGTAAAATTTAGTTGAAACAGTAATGTGACGTCATCGTTCATAATCAGTGTCTCACGCCTTCAAGGATCTCCAACAGAGTCTGGTCTGATGTTCGCTATAGCATATCGAATGGGCAATACCAAACAATGGTAAGCATACCATATATTATACAGGGTGACACTGTAGTAAGCATACCATATATTATACAGGGTGACCCAGTGGTAAGATACCAAATATTATACAGGGTGACCCAGTGGTAAGCATATCATGTATTATACAGGGTGACCCAGTGGTAAGCATATCATGTATTATACAGGGTGACCCAGTGTTAAACATACTATATATTATACAGAGTGACCCAGTGGTAAGCATACCATGTATTATACAGGGTGACCCAGTGGTAAGAATACCATATATTATACACGGTGACCAAGTGGTAAGCATACCATATATTATACAGGGTGACCTAGTGGTAAGCATACCATATATTATACAGGGTGACCCAGTGTTAAGCATACCATATATTATACAGGGTGACCCAGTGGTAAGATACCATCATATATTATACAGGATGACTCAGAAATATATCAAGTATCTATCGCCTTTTGAAAATGCTGTCCTCATACAATGAGCATATTCTATATAATTATCATCTCAAGTATGTATCGCCTTTTAAAAATGCTGTCCCCACTCCCCATACAATGAACATATTCTATATAATTATCATCTCAAGTATCCATCGCCTTTTGAAAATGCTGTCCCCATACAATGAACATATTCTATATAATTATCATCTCAAGTATCTATCGCCTTTTGAAAATGCTGTCCCCATACAATGAGCATATTCTATTTAATTATCATCTCAAGTATCTATCGCCTTTTGAAAATGTTGTCCCCATACAATGAGCATATTCTATTTAATTATCATCTCAAGTATCTATCGCCTTTTGAAAATGATGCCCCCATACAATGAGCATATTCTATATAATTATCATCTCAAGTATCTATCGCCTTTTGAAAATGCTGTCCCCATACAATGAACATATTCTATATAATTATCATCTGAAGTATCCATCGCCTTTTGAATATGCTGTCTCCATACAATGAGCATATACTATATAATTATCATCTCAAGTATCCATCGCCTTTTGAAAATGCTGTCCCCATACAATGAGCATATTCTATATAATTATCATCTCAAGTATCCATCGCCTTTGGAAAATGCTGTCCCCATACAATGAGCATATTCTATATAATTATCATCTCAAGTATCTATCGCCTTTTGAAAATGCTGTCCGCAAACAATGAGCATATTCTATATAATTATCATCTCAAGTATCTATCGCCTTTTGAAAATGCTGTCCCCACTCCCCATACAATGAGCATATTCTATATAATTATCATCTCAAGTATCTATCGCCTTTTGAAAATGCTGTCCCCACTCCCCATACAATGAACATATTCTATATAATTATCATCTAAAGTGTCCATCGCCTTTTGAAAATGCTGTCCCCATAAAGTGAGCATATTCTATATAATTATCATCTCAAGTATCTATCGCCTTTTGAAAATGCTGTCCCCATACAATGAAAATATTCTATATAATTATCATCTCAAGTATCTATCGCCTTTTGAATATGCTGTCCCCATACAATGAGAATATTCTATATAATTATCATCTCAAGTATCTATCGCCTTTTGAAAATGCTGTCCCCATACAATGAACATATTCCATACCCTTTTACAAAGAAATCATTGAAGCATTTGAATTGAAGGAAAGGTTCAAGTGGCATTTGATTGGAGAACAACTAGAATAGAATAGCATAGAGAGGTAATTGATTACCTATACTTCCAAAAAAAGAAGAAGAAAAATGGAGATTGAAATGCACGTCAAAAATGACAATGAAAACGTCATTGGGTCCTTATATACTATTTTGAGGGGTCCATTCTCGGTCATTTTTTGTTATCTTCTTTAGTTTGACCAGAAAAAGATGCAAAATAAACCGCTAAAAAGCGACATTTTTGGCGGTAACTTGCTTCCACTTGAACTTTCTCATTACGCACCTACATACTAAAAGGAATCTGTGTGCCAAATTTCAAGTCTCTAGGATTAGCCATCGCGGAGCTACGTTGATTATCAGTGAATCAGTATAACAACTGGGCTTTGAGTCTTATATGTGTAGAAGATTAAGGATATACGGGTTTTGATGTCCGTCTGAAGCAGTAATTTTCAAACACAGGCCTAGCTGCGTCTGTTCAGTAGCATATGATCAGATGACTTATATTACACAACCGGTTTAGGTGCACTAGGTTACGGTATCACCATGATCTACTTAAATTTGTGTCTATCACTTTGATCAAGAATGAACCTTTGGGGTGGAACATGAAAAAAGTGCAAATTTTCTGTACGATCATGATACTTTATCTTCTATCGAAGAGAAAGTAAAAATACCACCACTCAAAATATTTCAGCGACTTCAGCGCTTAGGGACACAACACGTTCTGGGATGAACTCAGCCTCGTGAGGACAACGGAGAGCTGTCGCTTGGATGAACTCAGCCTCGTGGGGACAGCGGAGTATAGCTGTCGTTGGGATGAACTCAGCCTCGTGAGGACAACGGAGTATAGCTGTCGCTGGGTTGAACTCAGCCTCGTGGGGACAAAGGAGTAGCTGTCGTTGGGATGAACTCAGCCTCGGGGGGACAACGGAGTAGCTGTCGTTGGTATGATGGGATGAACGGAGTATAGCTGATGTTGATTCCAACAAAAAGGGCATTGGAGGCAAATCCTTAGTTATCTTGGTTTGTGAAAAAATAGTTATTGAACATCACATCAGGCTTTTGTTAGCTTATCAAAGCTCGCACTTGATATTCATAATTCACCCAAACCTTAATTCCTTAATAGCTAAGTTGGTAGGATGATGGTTGGAATCCACAAGCATATATCTTTCTTTTATATAAAGACAAAGCGTGTTTCTACTCTGCCTTCTAACCCATTTTTACATAATTGTGACACGGCGAAGTACTTTTCATAGTGATTTCTTATCATTTTTACAAAGATTCTTATATTTCTTTGGTGCCAAACTATTTCAAATATGACATGACAGCAGTACGGGGACGATCATGCATCAAAGGTGCCAAACTTCGTGCAAGCAGAACCAGCTGAACTATTTAGCAAGATCTCAAGGAAGAGCACTGTAAAACAGTTGCGAATTTAAGGAGTGGCAAAATGGACCCTTTTTCTTAAACCGCCACTAGTGATAATCAGACTATTACGGAAAGATCTAAATGTCTCTTTGGACTCCCTCTATTATGATTAAGCCTTTCTCAAAATTATAGGATCAGACCAAATTTCTAAAATATGGAATCTTGTTCATATGCGATTGTTCGGTTAACTAATCTCCTTCTTTTACTCTGACTTCTGTCAACGTCCAACTTTTAAACCAATATGTAGATAAATACTTTGAACCGAACCGCTTTGCCTAAACTACCCACGTGCGGTTGGTTCTTAGTCATTATGTCACGACAAAGTACCCAAAATCTTTGACAGATTAATATACCGCTTAACAAGTTGGTACCAAAAATTTAAATAATCCTTCGAGTTATGGTCAGAGTTAGTCAACGCCGCGTCGTGCCGTGCGGTGCGGTATAGCAAATGAGATATTATACCCAGTGAGAAGAACGGGGCGAATAAAATTTAGAATAAGAAATACCTGGCTAAATAAATATACATATAGCCCTGTGTGCATACCGAGATGAAATAAAATAGCCAAGAAGATATTTTGATGGCAGACTGCCGCGCGTACATACGTTGTCATGCAAATGCTACTCCCGCGCGGTACCGCTCGATCATTTGAACTTAGCCTTAAAAATCTCGCCCAGAGCTCGAACTCTCCACTTTCCAATACAACTCAAGAATCATATATGTCCAGAGCTCGAACAAAATATGAAGCTCACCACTTTCCAATACAGCTCAAGCATCATATATGCCCAGAGCTCGAACAAAATGTGAAGCTCTCCACTTTCCAATACAGCTCAAGCATCATATATGTCCAGAGCTCGAACAAAATATGAAGCTCTCCACTGTCCAATACAGCTCAATCATCATATATGTCCAGAGCTCGAACAAAATGTGAAGCTCTCCACTTTCCAATATAGCTCAAGCATCATATATGCCCAAAACTCTAACAAAATGTGAAGCTCACCACTTTCCAATACAGCTCAAGCATCATATATGCCCAGAACTCGAACAAAATGTGAAGCTCTCCACTTTCTAATACAGCTCAAGCATCATATATTTCATGAAGCTCCTGGATCACAGCGGGGTCCAAAATAATATATCCGAACATGTTGAGAGTGTCTGGCCAGGGGTCTTTAACCATGTAAAGTACCCCCAACCTTTCAATAATTAATTTATTCGACAGTGTTGACCTTTCAATTCTTGGTGGTTCAAAAATTGGTTGGTTGGAAATGTATATTTCTTCACTGTGTATTCGTATATCCACAAGGCATGGAAATATATTTGGTACTTACTGCATATAATACAAAAAAGTAGACACAAATATACCGAACGCCCAAACAAAATTCTCAAATGAAAAGGAAACGCCATCAGGATAAGTGCGTGTCAGCTAACAGTTTGGTGTGTTGCATGCTTCGTATGTACTGCACTAATAGTGCTGAATTACTACTACACATGGTGCTAATCAGGGACAAGACTTTGGAAACGCCATCAGGATAAGTGCGTGTCACCTAACAGTTTGGTGTGTTGCATGCTTCGTATGTACTGCACTAATAGTGCTGAATTACTGCTACACATGGTGCTAATCAGGGACAAGACTTTGGAAACGCCATCAGGATAAGTGCGTGTCAGCTAACAGTTTGGTGTGTTGCATGCTTCGTATGTACTGCACTAATAGTGCTGAATTACTGCTACACATGGTGCTAATCAGGGACAAGACTTTGGAAACGCCATCAGGATAAGTGCGTGTCAGCTAACAGTTTGGTGTGTTGCATGCTTCGTATGTCCTGCACTAATAGTGCTGAATTACTGCTACACATGGTGCTAATCAGGGACAAGACTTTGGAAACACCACCAGGATAAGTGCGTGTCACCTAACAGTTTGGTGTGTTGCATGCTTCGTATGTCCTGCACTAATAGTGCTAATCACGGACAAGACTTTGGATTTTATTGAGCTCGTTCTACTTAAGATTTTTTTTTTCAATTTTTGTTATTTACATATTTACAGTGCCCATCTCGTGCTGAGAAACGACTGTAAAACAACACCAAATAGGTCTTGTGGGTGGATATTAGTAATTTTATTATAGCCAAAGACTTTAGCAAGCTGAATACATCAGTTCCTGTCAAAGCACTGCAGTTAAGAAACTTCTGGCGGGTTGATAACTCGGAGGCGAGTGTACTATGTGTTGTTGGCTTTTCTGGGACAGCTTTGTGGGGACAACGGACAGGCTGTTGTTGGTTACCACGAAACGGCAAGGGAATTAACCTAGTTGTAAAAATAGGAAGCTTCCCAAATTAGTTACAAAATTAAATGAAAATAATTATTATGATGGGGGAATCTGTCCGGAGGATAAACTTGAAGACGGTGTTAGGCACGATTGCTTACAAAAATTTTGGGAGAGGTTGAAAAAAAAAAACTCTGCCCTTCGACAGACCAATGGATAATTTTAGTCGAGTTTTGGGTTCTTCGTATGCACCTTAAAATAAAAAACAACTGTATTCTTTTTTTAGTCTATTTGTCCAAAGAACAAGAATACAGCAATGCAACGCAAATTGACAGAAACTTTCATAAGAGAAGAATATCATACTGCTATTGATGTCCTCAGATGGGTTGTTTCTGCGTAACAGGGCGAGCAAAGCATTCAAAAGTGTTTGGGCAAAGATCATGAATACAGCAATGCAACCCAAATCGACAGAAACTTTCATAAGAGAAGTATATCATACTGCTATTCATGTCCTCAGATGGGTTGTTTCTGCGTAACAGGCAAACAAAGCATTCAAAAATGTTTCGTCAAAGATCATGAATACAGCAATGCAACCAAATCGACAGAAACTTTCATAAGAGAAGTATATCATACTGATATTCATGTCCTCAGATGGGATGTTTCTGCGTCTTATCAGTAAGAAAGCAAGGGAAATTAAGGAAATGCCTGAAGTAAAAAGGGTTACAAAAACTCAAATTATTTTCTTGGATCTCCAAAGTCTCGTTCCTTGTTCCTTGAGACGAAAGACAGAGGCGAAAGGGAAAGGCTGCGTCCGCCGAACAGTGCAGCACTTTGTGACTCGCTCCTCGAGACGAAAGACAGAGGCGAGAGGGAACACTGCCGCACTTCGTAACTCGTTCCTCGAGACGAAAGACAGAGGCGAGAGGGAAAATTTGTCTCCGCCGAACAGTGCCGCACTTTGTGACTCGTTCCTTGAAACGAAAGACAGAGGCGAGAGGGAAAGGTCGTCTCCGCCGAACAGTGCCGCACTTTGCGACTCGCTCCTCGAGACGAAAGACAGAGGCGAAAGGGAAAGTTTGTCTCCGCCGAACAGTGCCGCACTCTTTTATTTTTTAAATAAGTCATTCATTTTCGGTAAACATTTAAGCCCCAAATATGATCAACGAGTTCTTATCACATTTCCTCCCAATCGGTCAACAACGCTAAACACCCAATGTGCCACTTATTGCGAAATAACTGTCATCTTGATTTTCAGTATGAAATATCGTAAGACCTCTGACCTCACTTCAGCAATTATTAGTTTAATGTTCCTGTCCACATTTATTAACGGCAACTTTCACAACCTCCGATCTAGTTCATCTTCAAGTTGATATTAACAACATCTTATCCTAATCATCACACACATACTAAGTACGTACGTTGTACAATTTTTATGACACTTTATTTATGGTTTTTATAGTGCCATTAAACGTTTAATTTATGGCACAATTTTATGGAACGACTACTTCTTCTTGATTGGCAATAAAATAAAAGTTGAGCTTGATGTAAAATTAGTTAACAGTTCATGAGAGCTTGTTCCGTAATTAGGTATCCACAGAGTGAAGATATTCTTCTGATACAGGACAGACACCGTGCCGCTCATTCACTTTGGTTCATTCAGTTGAGAGCTTGTTCCGTAATTTGCTATCCACAGAGTGAAGATATTCTTCTGATACAGGACAGACACCATGCCGCTCATTCACTTTGGTTGAGCTACAGGAACTTGGTATAGAATTATTTTTGTTTGCAAGAGCTTATCTGCTTCCCACAATTTACCGTGATCTTTATAATGTCAGAAATGAATCCGTTGGTAGCCATGTTCATTGGAGGAATGGCCTCCGAAACTTCATGACTTAACTCAAACCTACAGTATTACCTTTATAGATTTGTTATTAGTAGTAATTGGAAGGCAAACGAATCTGCTAAAAAATGCGGGAGTTGAATATTTGCATTCAGCCTACTTAATTTCTTCTAGCTAGGGATAGAAGAAAGTAGGTAGGCTAATGAACCTAATGAAAATTTTCACAAACAGGAATTTTCGCAAGAAAATTCCTGAAAGTTCTTCAGGAATTTGAGATACATACAATACTCGTACAGTGCTTTGTAACTTGTAGTCCCACTACTGGCCATAGCCATACTTTTCAGAGCTCTGGACTTTTGTCAGGAGGGTTTTTACCTTCTGATTTCATTAAGTATGTGTAGAACTGTTCACAATCCATCTCACTGAAGTTATACTTCAGAGAGATGGATTGTGTATACTGTATTTGTCTGATTTCATTAAGTATGTGTAGAACTGTTCACAATC
>CM022883.1:20354066-20378915 GCA_012654025.1 Pachypsylla venusta | reverse complement strand
ATCATCATTTCAGTCCATCCAGACCATTCTATCATCTCTCACGGCTCAACAAATTCTATCGTTCCATATTGTTTTCTTCCTCCATTGACCTGATCATATTATTCTCCATCATCATTTCAGTCCATCCAGACCATTCTATCATCTCTCACGGCTCAACAAATTCTATCGTTCCATATTGTTTTCTTCCTCCATTGACCTGATCATATTATTCTCCATCATCATTTCAGTCCATCCAGACCATTCTATCATCTCTCATGGCTCAACAAATTCTATCGTTCCATATTGTTTACTTCCTCCATTGACCTGATCATATTATTCTCCATCATCATTTCAGCCCATCCAGACCATTCTATCATCTCTCACGGCTCAACAAATTCTATCGTTCATATTGTTTTCTCCCTACATTGATCTGATTATATAAAATCGTGTTGAACTCCATTTGAATAATCATCTGTGAGGGACTGGATAAGGGTATAAGCCAACCAATGAATGACTGGAAATGATAAACCTTTTGTTGTTTGTTTGAAATGTACTTCTTTATTACATTGATTTGCTATCCTTGTTAATATGTGTTTCTTTCTGTTATTAATATGTCACACTCTTTCATATGAATATTCACGAGCAGATACCCTCAACATAACAACATAACTCTTTCCGTCTTTTTTGACAAACACAGAAAATAACTGCCTTGGTAGCTCAGTGGTCAAGCGCTCGCCTGGTAATCAGGAGGTCGCGGGTTCGAATCCCAGCCAAGGTAGGATTTTATCCTCTCAATTAATTGAGAATTTGACCACAATAATAGTACAAGCTTACTGCTGGGGTAAAGGGACTCGTTAGTCTCATTCGAGCAGTATAAATAAGCAGTATTATTATTATAATTATGTTTGTCAAAAATCAGTCTGTCTTTCTTTTCAAGTGTGAGCAAATCTCCATATCTGGCATACGAACCATCAGAAATATTTCCTGAAGATTTTGGGTATGGTTTTAGGGTGTTCTTTCCCCGACCATTTGTGGACATCTTGGACTATGTAATTTAACCACTAATAATAGTCGTTATTGACAATGTAGCCATCGAGGGGAGCAAGCCAGGTTCATTAGGTGACGGTCTATAAGCTCATGTCAATACAGCGGGTTAGGAAAAAAATCTAAAGGTGGAAAGTTGCCGTTTATACGCATTGATTTAGCAGACAGCAAGGATTACCGTGTCAGGAAAGGATACAGCTAAAGAAAGTAAGCAAAGAAAGATACAGCTAAAGGAAACAGGTTCATTGTCGAAAACGGCCAGCAACAAAAGGTTATGGAATGGTAGAAATAAGGAAGGCAATGCCGACCCCAAATAGAATTGGGAAAAGGTGGAGTTAAAGAAGAAGAATGCCCGTTTTTGGCAATAAATCACTTCCAGGTAAACTTTTGATTTTTTCCTCATTTCGTATTTATACTAAAAAGAACCAGTCAACCAGTTTAGCAAATAATGGTTTTAATGTTTTTACATTCCTTATCTTATAAGAGGAAAGTATTGTAATGGGCTGAAATTTTCGATGTCGAGTTTTCAATTCTAAAACACGCTTGGTCCGTTTGTGTGTGTGTCTGTCTGTGAACAAGATATCTCAAGAACGGCAAGTGCAGGAGTCTTAAAATTTGGTATGTATGTCAGTTTTATGCCATGAACGGCAAAATGAGTTTTTTTGGAAATAAAATATACCGTTGGCGGTTTTTATGCCGCTTTTTAGCGATTTTTGCATAACCTACTTAAAATGAGAACGCCTATTCATATCAATTTCATACAAGAAATTAAAGAATCCAACTTAGGTTGAAGTGAAATAAATTGTTAATCGCTAATTAGCGGTTGGAGGCCGCTTTTTGGCAGTTCGGCCTAAAACCAGAATGGAAAGAGCCAGAACTTGAAATTTGGTTCTAATTCATATCAATGTCATATAAGAAATTGAAAAATACAACTTAGTTTGAAGTGTAATATATCAAGAAGTGTAATATATAATTGTATTTCCGCTCTGGGGACTTCAAAACGTGTTGGCATTGAAAACTCGACATCGAAAATTTCAGCCCATTACAATACTTTCTTCTTCTTTTTTTAAGATAAGGAAGTCGTCTGATGTTTACACCAGATTTTTTAAGTATAGATTTAAGCGCTTGTTTTGAAAAATTTGAGAAATATTTATTTCCCCGGATTTGTGATTGGGGGTAACTTCCATCTCCTGAGTGATTATTGTATTGCTATGTGGTTTGTCAAAATAAAATGAAAATAAATGTTATCTAATAGTTAATTATCTTAAAGAGGTTGATGGACCACAGATTAAGAAAAAATGGGAATTTACAAACGGTACCTCTCTAAGAATTAAAGCCAATTGTGCTGCAAACTCTGCTCCCCAGAAGTTATTCCTAGTGCATTCGTTTTGAAAATTAAGATCAATACTAAAATGATGTTGAACCACAATGTTGAGTCACACTGTATGATCCTATTTAATACCTATTAAGAATCAAGGGAACTGCCAATAGTAATCTGTGGCATACCAGAGAGAGACTAAAGCCCTTGCTTTTTGCTCTGATCGGCTTTATGAAGGTATTACTTACACAACAATGAGCGCATTATGTCATTTTATAAAAATACAATAAATTTCATTTTAAATTGTAAAGGGACGACCTTTGAATATAAAATACAAATCACTATAATACTTGTAACCTTTACAAAGAATACACATCCTCAAATTAATCAACAGAGGTACATTTTTGAAATCAAAAAATAAGATGATTTAGGCAGCTGGGCATTCTAAATTTTGACAGAATCTCACCCATAAACTAAGCAGTGACAGTGCCGTGACCGGGAAATGATCCGTCCGGCAAAACTAAAAACATTCTTCCAGGCATTTCAGTTTATGTTCAAGTGTTGGAAGCATTTTCAATTGTTCTGTCATTTGTATCATCAGTTCTCTGTCAGATGGTTTCGGTTTCAATCTTTCCTCTGCATTTTCAATTGTTCTGTCATTTGTATTATCAGTTCTCTGTCAGATGGTTTCGGTTTCAAGCTTTCCTCTGCATTTTCAATTGTTCTGTCATTTGTATTATCAGTTCTCTGTCAGATGGTTTCGGTTTCAATCTTTCCTCTGCATTTTCAATTGTTCTGTCATTTGTATTATCAGTTCTCTGTCAAATGGTTTCGGTTTCAATCTTTCCTCTGCATTTTCAATTGTTCTGTCATTTATATTATCAGTTCTCTTTCAGATGGTTTCGGTTTCAATCTTTCCTCTGCATTTTCAATTGTTCTGTCATTTGTATTATCAGTTCTCTGTCAGATGGTTTCGGTTTCAATCATTTCTCTGCCTCTTGTCATTTTTTTGTATTTTTGTGAACGTTAGTGGACTCCACTTTTGACCCCGGTATACATCCCAAAATGCACTTGTATATGTGTATGTTTGTTTCTTACGCGATACAAGCCACAATTTTCATCCGATTTTGACGAAATTTGGTATACATATTTAGGACACGAAGGAAATTTGTTTTTGGGTGTCCTATTCTCGGCGGGAGGTCCCGGGGGCCCAATATTGTGTTTTTTGAAAATGATTTTTATCTTTTTATTGGTTTGTTGTAGAAACGTAAAGTTTTGATATCTTATGGCTGATGTTAAGGGCTTTTCGATTTTGAATTTGGGGGTCCCAGGGAGCCCAATATTGTGTTTTTGTTTGTTCTTCTTCCATCTGGAATTCTCTTCTCAAGCCTGTATTTTCCTCCGCGTATAACACATCCTATACTAGATATCCTTCATCCTTCCTTCATCTGATGACACATTTACACCAGAGTTCACAAACCACCCTGTATGTTATGTTTACAATAGCTTCCATTTTTTATTTATTTGTGGTGATTTGTAACATGGGGTGGGGTGGTGAGATAGTGATTCCGCTAAATAGGGGTCTACCCCATATAATCTGATTTTGACTGTTACAACAACATTTGTAGGCTACGCTTGTTTGTTCTGCTTCTGATGATGGCTTCATAGAGGTAATATAACACAATCATATCAAATTATATGATCATCAAGTACTGAAAAAGGATGTTTTACCTGGCCACTCGATAGCTTCTAGATGATAGCTTTGGCTGCCCAAAGCTCGTATTTGTCGCAGAGACTTATGTCTTATGTCGTCTGTGTGGCAGATTTGTAAACATATGCATATACTACGAACAATGTAGTCACTGAGGGGAGCAAACCAGCTTCATTGAGTAATGAAGTGTGAAGTTTGTCATCGGTTTCAAAGAATGGCCGGAGATGAAATCGTACAGCAAAATTATCATTGAAAAAATACACGCTCCCAATTTTATTCTGCCTGTTGCTAAACCCATTTTTGAATTGTTAAAATATCTTATGTCCAAATGCCAAATTATTTTTTGCTTAACGTTTCTTTAACATTATTGGTCCATCGAGACGGGGTCGTTCTTCTCTCCAACCATGTCGAGATTTGCAATCGGCACTTCTTCTGTCTCAAGGCCCAATTCTTTTTTTCTTAACGTCGCTTTAACATTACTGGTCCTTCGAGACAGGGTCGTTCTTCTCTCTAACCATGTCGAGATTTGCAATCGGCACTTCTTCTGTCCCAATGCCCAATTCTTTTTTTCTTAACGTCTCTTTAACATTATTGGTCCTTCGAGACAGGGTCGTTCTTCTCTCTAACCATGTCGAGATTTGCAATCGGCACTTCTTCTGTCTCAATGCCCAATTATTTTTTTCTTAACGTCTCTTTAACATTATTGGTCCTTCGAGACGGGGTCGTTCTTCTCTCCAACCATGTCGAAATTTGCAATCGGCACTTCTTCTGTCTCAATGCCCAATTCTTTTTTTCTTAACGTCTCTTTAACATTATTGGTCCTTCGAGACATTGTCGTTCTTCTCTCTAACCATGTCGAGATTTGCAATCGGCAAATCGCTCAGGGGTTGTTCTTATCTCATATTGGAATCAACGAGGGATCTTCCTTTCATCACCTGAATTATTATCGCCTGTTGTGGTGAAGAAACAGAGGAAACCTAAAAAAAAATGGAAACCACCTCCCCAGGCATCGGACTTGTTTTGAACTCCATAAATATTTCCAATAATAGTAAATATTGAAACAGTGGACTAAATAAAGTAGACAGCACAAAGTATCGGTCCGTAAATAAACAAATAATTAATAACTTGTAAAGCAAGATAATTAAATTTTATGATACTAAACCATATATTGATAATAATATAAATATAAAAAATTCAGTAAATAAAAAAAAAAGAGCTCCTATTATTAAAGAGAGTCTTGATAGGAAGGAGATGGCGGCAGAGTTGGCATTATCAGACTCACTGTGAGCTGTAGAAATTAAAATGGACAGCGTGAGCCTGCAATTGACCCAAATAGGGCCCCANACGTAGCATCACACTGACGGCATTAGCCCGTTGGATGGAAAATGACAAACCCTGTATCAAATAATGCTTTGAGTTTGGGTTTAAATAGACGCCAGTATGGTAGATCGTTCGACCTAGCATCACACTGACGGCATTAGCCCGTTGGATGGAAAACGACAAACCCTGTATCAGATAATGCTTTGAGTTTGGGTTTAAATAGACACCAGTATGGTAGATCGTTCGACCTAGCACACTGACGGCATTAGCCCGTTGGATGGAAAACGACAAGCCCTGTATTAGATAATGTTTTGAGTTTGGGTTTAAATAGACGCCAGTATGGTAGATCCTGCGACCTAGCACACTGACGGCTTTTTTGATTGGTACTTGGTCAACTTTCGTTTTGAAACTTCCACAGCAGTTGCTCTTAAGATGTGGGAGGTTTTGAGGATGTAGGTGTCTACCAAGATGTTGGGGAAGTACAATCCCATATCAAAATTTAACAAATTGGGGCTGAAGACTATCAGTATGCTAATAAGACTTGAGGGTTTACGTGAAGCTGTCTTATGATTGAAGAAAATATTCTCTGTTGAAAATGGCTCCCCCTTAAGCAACAAATTGATTTGTAGCAGACATAGCATGGTAAAATGGTTGGCATAAAGCATACTGTTCAAATCAAATCTAATCAATTACAATCACTGTTGAAATTGTATCCTCCATTCGCAGCAAATTGATTTGTAGCAGACATAGCATGGTAAAGTGGTTGGCATAAAGGATACAGTTCAAATCAAATCTAATCAATCACAATCACTGTTGAAAATGTCTCCTCCATTCGCAACAAACTGATTTGTAGCAGACATAGCATGGTAAAATGGTTGGCATAAAGCATACTGTTCAAATCAAATCTAATCAATCACAATCACTGTTGAAAATGTCTCCTCCATTCGCAACAAATTGATTTGTAGCAGACATAGCATGGTAAAATGTTTGGCATAAAGCATACTGTTCAAATCAAATCTAATCAATTACAATCACTGTTGAAAATGTCTCCTCCATTCGCAGCAAATTGATTAGTAGCAGACATAGCATGGTAAAGTGGTTGGCATAAAGCATACTGTTCAAATCAAATCTAATCAATCACAATCACTGTTGAAAATGTCTCCTCCATTCGCAGCAAATTGATTTGTAGCAGACATAGCATGGTAAAATGTTTGCCATAAAGCATACTGTTCAAATCAAATCTAATCAATTACAATCACTGTTCCGCTTCATTTCCCACACTATTAACAGGAAAGACCCCAAAACAACAACAACAATTATTGATAATTTTACACAAAAATATTACGCTCTTGTTTTGTCAATGTTTGTTCCCTCCTGGTGAGAAACAAAGGGTTATCCAGGAAAATGATTTGTGTTAATTATGTGTTAATTGCACACATGGATGAACCCATTCATTATTGACGTATTGATGACTGGATGAGGTCGCTGTGTTTGAAGGAACTGGTTGCTCCTCCTGGTAAATCTAAAGAAGGTTTGCGTGATATTGTGCGTAACCCAAGTGCCTTGAACCCATTCATCATTGACGTATTGATGACTGGATGAGGTCACTGTGTTTGAAGGAACTGGTTGCTCCTCCTGGTAAATCTAAAGAAGGTTTGCATGATAATGTGCGTAACCCAAGTGCCTTGAACCCATTCATCATTGACGTATTGATGACTGGTTGAGGTCGCTGTGTTTTAAGGAACTGGTTGCTCCTCCTGGTAAATCTAAAGAAGGTTTGCATGATAATGTGCGTAACCCAAGTGCCTTGAACCCATTCATTATTAACGTATTGATGACTGGATGAGGTCGCTGTGTTTGAAGGAACTGGTTGCTCCTCCTGGTAAATCTAAAGAAGGTTTGCATGATAATGTGTGCGTAACCCAAGTGCGTTTAAAAAATAATGAACTACCTATGAACTTATCGGGTAAAAAATTTCCAATCTCAAATTTGGAAATCACTCATCTTCAGAACTGTCCAACAACCGAAAACAAATTGCAAATTGAATAAAAATGCTGCATCTGAATTTAACGAATGTGAGCGCACGGCAGTGCGTCAGACCAATTCCTTAGTATATTACAACACTGCAGAATAAACTTCTAAAGTTTATAAAAAAAAAAAAAAAAATCGTGACGATTCCAAATCTGGAGCATAATTATTTCCTAAATTTGTCATACTTACCAAATTCGAAGTCTCTAGTCCTAACCATTCTCTTTTTAGAGAGGATTAGTGAAGACCGCTAAAAAGCGGCAAAAACCGCCAAGGGTGTATTTGATTGCACTCAAAAGTTTGGGGGCACAATTAGAGCCCAGATAGGACCTATACTAAATTTCATCTAAATCGGTCAACGCTAGGAGGCAAAATTGTCCATAACAGCGTACGGCGTACAAACGGATTTTTATTCGATTCTTTGAATGCTACGTACCTTGAAACGTAAAATATTAAATTTTGAGGGGGGTATTTTTTTCTCTCGTGACGATTCCAAAGGTTCATTATTGAAAATAATAAACCAAAATTATCAGTGAAAAAACGCCATGTTTCAACCACGCTTCCAAAAAATTTCGCCCATGAAATAAGTGACATATATTTTATTGGGGCCAAGGGGCCAAGTATATTCTTGCTGCTGTTCATCACACATTTAAATTCATTATTGCATTTACTTCTGTCTCTATTCTCTTAAAAAAATCCGACTCTACACTTGGCCAGTTTTTAAGAGATTTCTGAAATGAGTGATTCAACTGTAACATTAGTGGATTGAGACAAAAAATCCAAAAAAAATTGAGATTCTTTTGAATTCCTCATAATATATTATTAGATAGCAGACCATTCCCAGGTCACATTTTGTTGTCTTTGCCCTTTTATCATTGATATTTATATTTTTCCTCGGAAATTGAAGGCCCGCGACCTTTTCTGATTTTCGCTCTCTTTGGAGTAAGAATTGAGTGTTTCCAATTCATCTCCCATCTCCAGAAATTCTTTACAGGGACAATCCCTTCTTCTTTTGTTTCTAATATTAATATTTTTGGTTTTCTAATTCAATCAATTGTTAAAGGAAACACACTGAGTTTGCGGTATTGTATTGATAGCTTAGTGTCGTGATTAAAATCCATGGGGTCGGGATCATTGTAAGCAACTTAGGTTTTCATAATCATTTGATTGACAAGACATGGAACAAAGAGCCGATTAAAGCAATCGTCTCGACATGGTTATAGAGGAGCTACTGAGCAATTGAACGATGGACTAAAAAGGAAACGTTATTATACGATTATCGGATCGGTCCGGGAATTGTTATCATTGGATATGGATTGAATGATTATTTATCGGAGTCGATGTGGATCTGTCAGCGGGAAAGTTTTTACATTTTTTGACATTTATCAATGGATATGGATTGCTGATCTGTCAGCAGGAAAGTTTTTACACTTTTTTGACATTTATCAATTGATATGGATTGAATGATTATCGAAGTCGATGTGGATCTGTCAGCAGGAAAGTTTTTACACTTTTTTGACATTTATCAATGGATATGGATTGAATGATTATCGGATTCGATGTGGATCTGTCAGCAGGAAAGTTTTTACACTTTTTTGACATTTATCAATGGACATGGATTGAATGATTATCGGATTCGATGTGGATCTGTCAGCAGGAAAGTTTTTTGACATTTATCAATGGATATGGATTGCATGATTATCGGATTGGATGTGGATCTGTCAGCAGGAAAGTTTTTACATTTTTTGACATTTATCAATGGATATGGATTGCATGATTATCNTATTAGATCCATGTGTCTGCATGTCACATCATTGGTAATCTCTATTAGATCCATGTGTGCGCCGACATTCCTCTGTTCCTAATGATCATGTTTTAGCTGAGAGGTAACAAAGCTATTAATTGAAGTAAGTCTGATCATGCTCATTAATAACTCAATCTGCAGGTATATAACACGCCTTCCTCAACCAATCAGGCCAAACCATTAGAGAGTATATAGGTGTGGTCACTGGTCAAACACGTAATATATAGCACCAACTTTTATATACTTATCTATGTAATGTGATATGGCTGAGGTTTGATCAATACACACTGCTGATTCTGATAATATCAACTTATATAGGGTTCGAGCGAAGAACGGACAATTGATTAGACGCATTAACCGCAACGCCACGCGACGCATCGCGCTCTTACAGGATATTGGAGAAGCTAATGTCGTGTTTTTTCTTATTTGCTTGTTTTCCGAGTCCGGTGAATTTAAGTGTCAAGTATTTCAGCAGTTTAATGTAAATGAAGATTTTCTTTGTGGTAGGTCCCAACAGCCTCCGCACAGTTTCTGTAGGTATCACAGCATTACTAAGAGCCTCATGTACTAATAATCTCTTCAATCTTCTATCAAATCTTTGTGCTCTGGTAATGCCAAATCTTTTTACTCTGGTAATGCCGCCACTACCCACAATATTTGTGGGTANAATTTAACTGTCAAGTATGTCGAGTCCGGTGAATTTAACTGTCAAGTATGTCGAGTCCGGTGAATTTAACTGTCAAGTATGTCGAGTCCGGTGAATTTAACTGTCAAGTATGTCGAGTCCGGTGAATTTAACTGTCAAGTATTATTTCACTAATTTAATGTAAATGAAGATTTTCTTTGTGGTAGGTCCCAACAGCCTCCGCACAGTTTCTGTAGGTATCACAGTATTACTAAGAGCCTCATTCTTCTACCAAACCAAATCTTTGTACTCTGCGAATGCCGCCACTACCCACAATATTTGTGGGTATCACAGCATTACTAAGAACCTCCTGTACTAATAATCTCTTCAATCTTCTACCAAACCAAAAATCTTTTTATTCTGGTAATGCCGCCACTACCCACAATATTTGTGGGTATCACAGCATTACTAAGAACCTCATGTACTAATAATCTCTTCAATCTTCTACCAAACCAAATCTTTTTACTCTGCGAATGCCGCCGGTCGCTATACACATTAAAAAGATAAAGATACTCAATTATCCACACCGAAATCACAAGCACTAAAATGAAAATTATCGGACACCGCAGGAAATTGAACCCGTGTCTGCTATGCAAGTGTGATACCCACTAGACCAGGAGGCCAATATTATTGTCCAACTCGTTTGAAGCAATGGGGTCTTGGTGATGATGAAGGTGATCAAAACAGGTTTGACTTGACGCTATATGAACATGTTTCATATGCTATTTCCCACCCCTGACTCGTATTCTGCAAATTTTTTTGTTGAAATGCAGACCGCAACTCGCGGAAATCTCCTCTTTCAGATATGTTGTTCACCCTTACATCCCACTGTTCCTCAGTGACAGACCGGGTTTTAAGTCAGGTAGGGATGTTGATGGTGGTTGAAATATCTGGGGTTGTCATCCTGTTTTGCTGTATAACACTACTGAATTCTCGATCCAATTAAAGGGAAGATATTTCAAGAGTCGTTGGCCGTTGGTTTGAGCATCCGGTTGCTATTCGTTCTGAATCGTTAGATGGGCAGATTTACCCCACACTGGTTCGGCATATTCGGCGGTTGAGAAACATAGTGCTAAAGCGGAGTATGTGTTCTTTTTCTTCGGGATGGGCTCTATCCTTGATATTAACTTTATAAATAAATGAGTATTCGATTCATCATCAGTCTAGTCGAGTGTAAAGATGGAAGTTGACTCCCTGATATTGCACGATATGGGAAACAACAATCAATGTAGAAGAAACTTACTACGAAGATTTCCAAGTTTTTTTTTTATTTTTCCTCATTCAATGGACTTGATTTGTACTTTTATTTTTACTTGGACTTGATTTGTACTTTTATTTTTACTTGGACTTGATTTATACTTTTGTTTTATAAATTTCAATGAGGAACCTGAGTTAATGTTGCTTGTTAGATACAGTTTTGTGAAGCATCTCAGTTTTATAACTAAATACCAATATAAATTTCAAAAAAAAATTTGTATCAAACTACAAATATAAAAATGAGTCACGAGCGCTTTCGTCCGTTACGACATCGTCTGGTGAAGTTCACGAGCGCTTTCGTCCGTTACGACATCGTCTGGTGAACTTCACCAGACTCATTTTTATATTTGTAGTTTGATACAAAATTTTTTTTTGAAATTTATATTTCACAATGACTAGAAACATCTTAAATATTTTATCTAAATTAAATACCAATAGATAATTAAAATAAAACAGCCTAGCTAACTAATATTGAAAATTGAAACAGATTGCCGGATTAGAATGTTCGATTCTAATGAAATTGAATTTGGTGAAGCCAGAAATTCAATAATTGAGTTTAAAATTTCTCAAATTTCTATATTAAAAAATTAATGGGTATGTATAAAATCTAAGAATGTCAATCGAAATTTTTGTAAAATAATTTGATTAATTATTCATTCATAAATAATTAATTAGATTTATGATTTCATGAAGTAATGATAAATAATATTATTATGATATTTATTGCAAGAAAGCGATTAAAATGAGAAGATTAAATAATGTTGTCGTGTTTGTGTAAATCAGGCAATTTACTCTGATTCCATGAAATTATGATTTTTACATGTGACTTATTGAAAATGATAATAATAATTGTGAGAATCAATTGATAAATTTCAATAATTAATTAGTATAATGTAGAAATCAATCTTACCATCTTTACAAAATGTTGGAGGACACAAATCAAGAACGCACCATGAAGATTAAGTTGGATAAAAAACCTCAACGCGGCTGTAACAAACCGAAAACAATTTCAATTAAAATAAATAAACCAAAAAAGAAAAAGAATAATAAAACATTAAAAGTAGAAATAGATGCAGAAAGCAAAGACGCTCGAAGTAATTCTACAAAGAGACATAACAACTCAGCTAAGAAAAGACAAAATGAAAAATGTATAACTGACGAAAGTACCGAAAATAAATGTAATCTTGATAGCAAAAGCTTTGATGACGAAAGACAAGAAGACACACTGTTTCAAAATGTTTTCAATTATTTGAAAAATAATCTAACTATACCACCATTTTGGAAATATTGTAACGAAGAAGAAAATAATAATGAAAAGATGAACAGTACAGATGATATATTTAAATTTATTGAGAAATTGAGTAAACATAGGAACATAACAGGTAAAATGAATTTCGAAGATACGAAGAACAATAAAAAATATTCAGTACTCATTTCTAAACCTGATGAAATAAAAAGAGAAAAAGAGGTGTGCGGTCAGGGGAAAAATATAATACGCAAAAGGGGCAAGTTAAATTTTCAAGACCGTCAACAAAATATTATCAATGATTTTTACTCAGATGTAAACAATACAATGGCGGAAGAAAATGATATTCACAAGAAAAAGAATAAGAGCTTTTCATGTGATCAAGACAATACTCATACTCATTATAAACGTCAAGAAAATATTATGAATCATTTTTACTCAGAATTAAACGATATTATGACGGAAGACAATGCTTTCAAAAAGGAAAGTAAAAAGAAGAAGAAAAAGAAATGTCATCAAGACAAAACTCAAGATAATTTTAACAGTTTTAAACACGACAATCCTTGTAAAAATCATCAAAATAAAAGAGTCCAAAAAAAAATTGAAGACACATCTAATATGAGGAAGAGAATAAAGGATTGTAATTATAATATTATGTCAGTCCCCTCCATAAAATCAACTAAGAGAAGAGATCAAGAGATCAGAAAGAAAACGTGTGACAGTTCCACTGAACATTTAAAAATAAGAGAACGAAAAGAAAATAATACGAATCTTACTGCAGGAAATGAAGAACAATGTGGAAGTCAAGAAGAAAACGTAGAAACAAGAAAGAAAAGGTTGAATCATAAATATAATAATAATAATAAATTAATAAATAATTTGAAAGATGATAAAAATGATTATGAAGAAAATATTTGTAGAAAGAAACATAATACAGTTCCACGAATTGGAAATAAGAAACAAAACCACAAATATGATTGTGATGAAATTAAAAAATTCTTAGAGAGAGAAAATGAAAGAAATAAAAGAAGGACTCAAAACAATAGGAAATGTATACAGAAATTAATTGAAAATTCTAAAATAAAGAATTCGATTAGGAAGAAAGATAGTAGACAAAAAAGACACTCTTGTGATTCTTTATTAAGGAGAACCGGAAAGAACATGAAAAGTAAAACTGAAAACTGCAACATCGTAGATCAGAATTTAACGAAAGTGAAGCACAATAACGAAACCAATAGGGAAGCTTTAACTAATCAAGAAGAACAAGGAAAGGACAATAGATTGAAATCAAATAAATTCATTTGGAAGAACCAAATTTCAAATTATGGAGAAAATGATAACATTATCATTTGTGTCGTGCCAACCTTGGACCATGATGAGAACAGTTGGTATCTTGACAATGAGATAAAAAATAAGCTAAAATTATTCTGCCAATCATATAAGAATAACCAAAACAACAACAAATTGGACATTCAACAAAACCAGGTAATAGGTGATGCACCCGTTCAAAATTCAACGGAAAAAGGTTGCCACGCGACAACAAAATATTTCTCCTGCTCCTTAACCTTTTCCTTAAGTAGTTTAGGTGACTTAGAACATCTTTTGCTTATTAATATGAGTCTAGTAAATTCGCCAGCTTCGCCAAACGTCTTCAAGGATTAGCAGGTAAAAGTGCCCTATAATACGCTCAAGCCCATATACTAGCTCTATAGAAAAAATCAAATCATTAGATTGGAGCAATTACAGCCAGGAAAGATAAAGAATCTGACAAACTACCAACACACTTTCTCATTTATATTATTAGTAAGAATTGGTCAAATTTGTTAATTTCATATTCTTTAGCTCACTGAAAATTACAATTTGTATAACAAAACATTCCAAAGTTTGTTTGAAAATCAAAACATTGATCTAAAAGCAAATGATTTTGTTTGCATTCCTGTGATACTGGATCAAACTGCAATAGGAAATAATAGTAACAAATCTAACTTTTGTATTGATGGACAAAATCAATATGACCAAGTCATTATCAATGAAATCTACAATCAATTGAACAAAATCTATCAATTGTACAGAATAGCAGAGGAATCTGATAAAAAATATAAAATTAATAAAACTGAAGAGACACAGAATAAGAATCGAAGAAATCGCCGGAATGGAAAAACAAGAGATAGCAATAATTGTAATCAAAGAAGTGCTAAGAGACAGAATGTGAGAAAGGAACATACGAAAACTAGTAAGAATCAAAATAACAAGAAAACAAAATGTCATGAACAAAACAAAACAGAAATTTTGAGAAATAAAACTTATTCAGACATAGGAACGAGTTGCACTCTGAGTAAAGAATCAAGGAAGAACGTCAATCCTGATAACTGTAAGAGAGAATCTCGTGATGTAAAATATGTAAATAAAAAAGACAATTTTAGTCATTCGGAGAAAAGATATGCAATGAATTGTAAAGATACAGAACGGGATAAGAATAAAAGTAAAATGGGAATGATAGAAAAATGTGTCAGAAGAAATGATAGAAGAAGAACCAAAACTCCGGAACACAACGCCGGAGGAGATATGATTACCGAAGGTATATTCTTGATTATCTTGAAGTAATTACTTCTTTTTTTTTTTTTTTTTTTTTTTTTTTTTTTTTTTTTTTTTTTTTTTTTTNAGACGCAGTCAAAGTTCTAAGAAAAGCAATAAGAGAACCGATAGTAGAATGATGAAAAATATTGAGCAAAGCTCCGAAATTACATACACGTCCAATGAAAAGTGTTCAACAAAAAACGAAAGCCAAAATAGAAACGCAAACAAACTTAAGAAAAATAATAAATGTGAAAGACGCAGTCAAAGTTCTAAGAAAAGCAATAAGAGAACCGATAGTAGAATGATGAAAAATATTGAGCAAAGCTCCGAAATTACATACACGTCCAATGAAAAGTGTTCAACAAAAAACGAAAGCCAAAATAGAAACGCAAACAAACTTAAGAAAAATAATAAATGTGAAAGACGCAGTCAAAGTTCTAAGAAAAGCAATAAGAGAACCGATAGTAGAATGATGAAAAATATTGAGCAAAGCTCCGAAATTACATACACGTCCAATGAAAAGTGTTCAACAAAAAACGAAAGCCAAAATAGAAACGCAAACAAACTTAAGAAAAATAATAAATGTGAAAGACGCAGTCAAAGTTCTAAGAAAAGCAATAAGAGAACCGATAGTAGAATGATGAAAAATATTGAGCAAAGCTCCGAAATTACATACACGTCCAATGAAAAGTGTTCAACAAAAAACGAAAGCCAAAATAGAAACGCAAACAAACTTAAGAAAAATAATAAATGTGAAAGACGCAGTCAAAGTTCTAAGAAAAGCAATAAGAGAACCGATAGTAGAATGATGAAAAATATTGAGCAAAGCTCCGAAATTACATACACGTCCAATGAAAAGTGTTCAACAAAAAACGAAAGCCAAAATAGAAACGCAAACAAACTTAAGAAAAATAATAAATGTGAAAGACGCAGTCAAAGTTCTAAGAAAAGCAATAAGAGAACCGATAGTAGAATGATGAAAAATATTGAGCAAAGCTCCGAAATTACATACACGTCCAATGAAAAGTGTTCAACAAAAAACGAAAGCCAAAATAGAAACGCAAACAAACTTAAGAAAAATAATAAATGTGAAAGACGCAGTCAAAGTTCTAAGAAAAGCAATAAGAGAACCGATAGTAGAATGATGAAAAATATTGAGCAAAGCTCCGAAATTACATACACGTCCAATGAAAAGTGTTCAACAAAAAACGAAAGCCAAAATAGAAACGCAAACAAACTTAAGAAAAATAATAAATGTGAAAGACGCAGTCAAAGTTCTAAGAAAAGCAATAAGAGAACCGATAGTAGAATGATGAAAAATATTGAGCAAAGCTCCGAAATTACATACACGTCCAATGAAAAGTGTTCAACAAAAAACGAAAGCCAAAATAGAAACGCAAACAAACTTAAGAAAAATAATAAATGTGAAAGACGCAGTCAAAGTTCTAAGAAAAGCAATAAGAGAACCGATAGTAGAATGATGAAAAATATTGAGCAAAGCTCCGAAATTACATACACGTCCAATGAAAAGTGTTCAACAAAAAACGAAAGCCAAAATAGAAACGCAAACAAACTTAAGAAAAATAATAAATGTGAAAGACGCAGTCAAAGTTCTAAGAAAAGCAATAAGAGAACCGATAGTAGAATGATGAAAAATATTGAGCAAAGCTCCGAAATTACATACACGTCCAATGAAAAGTGTTCAACAAAAAACGAAAGCCAAAATAGAAACGCAAACAAACTTAAGAAAAATAATAAATGTGAAAGACGCAGTCAAAGTTCTAAGAAAAGCAATAAGAGAACCGATAGTAGAATGATGAAAAATATTGAGCAAAGCTCCGAAATTACATACACGTCCAATGAAAAGTGTTCAACAAAAAACGAAAGCCAAAATAGAAACGCAAACAAACTTAAGAAAAATAATAAATGTGAAAGACGCAGTCAAAGTTCTAAGAAAAGCAATAAGAGAACCGATAGTAGAATGATGAAAAATATTGAGCAAAGCTCCGAAATTACATACACGTCCAATGAAAAGTGTTCAACAAAAAACGAAAGCCAAAATAGAAACGCAAACAAACTTAAGAAAAATAATAAATGTGAAAGACGCAGTCAAAGTTCTAAGAAAAGCAATAAGAGAACCGATAGTAGAATGATGAAAAATATTGAGCAAAGCTCCGAAATTACATACACGTCCAATGAAAAGTGTTCAACAAAAAACGAAAGCCAAAATAGAAACGCAAACAAACTTAAGAAAAATAATAAATGTGAAAGACGCAGTCAAAGTTCTAAGAAAAGCAATAAGAGAACCGATAGTAGAATGATGAAAAATATTGAGCAAAGCTCCGAAATTACATACACGTCCAATGAAAAGTGTTCAACAAAAAACGAAAGCCAAAATAGAAACGCAAGCAAACTTAAGAAAAATAATAAATGTGAAAGACGCAGTCAAAGTTCTAAGAAAAGCAATAAGAGAACCGATAGTAGAATGATGAAAAATATTGAGCAAAGCTCCGAAATTACATACTCGTCCAATGAAAAGTGCTCGATAGGAAATGAAATCCAAAAAAGAAACGTAAACAACCTTATTAATAATAATAGTTGCAAAAGAAACTATGAAAGTTCTAACAAAACCAAGAAGAGAATCGATAATAGAATCATGAAAAATAATGGACAAAGCTCTGAAATTACGAATACTTCCAATGAAAAGTGTTCAACAAAAAATGAAAGCCAAAATAGAAACGCAAGCAAACTTAAGAAAAATATTAGTTGTAAAAGACGCAGTGAAAGTCCAAAGAAAAGCAATAAGGGAAGACGCAGTGAAAGTCCAAAGAAAAGCAATAAGGGAACCGATAGAAGAATCATGAAAAATATTGAGCAAAGCTCCGAACTTACGAATACTTCCAGTGAAAAGTGTTCAACAAGAAATGTAAGCCAAAATAGAAACCCAAGCAAATTTAAGAATAATTATGGTTGTAAAAGACACAATCAAAGTCCTTACAAAAACAATAAGAGAGTCGATAGTAGAATGATGAAAAATATTGAGCAAAGCTCCGAAATTACAAGCACGTCCAATGAAAAGTGTCCAAACAGAAATGATAGTCATAATTATAAACCAATATTTGTTGACAATGGCTGTGGAGAAGCTCAGAAGCATCAATCAGGAAATGAATCCTCAAATTGTACGCAGGAGTGCAGGGATGAGTGTACCAACAGCGGAATGCAGAAATCCCAAATGACACTTCCAAGTGAACAGGAATTGAAATCAGAAATGGTAAAATTAATTAAAAAATATTTATTATGAATAGCAATCTGGTGGAAAATTATGAATATAATATGTAGATTGTGGAATTGGTGATCTGTGATGAGTGAATACCCTGAAGTCCAACCATTAGGTTCATAACACTATTAGGACTCTCATTAAGGCGTTGATTAATCAACGTATATAAGATTCACCGGATTATGTTTTGTGTAAATGCAGGAATTTATTTTGGATCATTGTGGGAATACCATTTCGGTAAGTACCAGAATTAACTTTAATTTTTTCCCCAGATGTAACCGTTAGACATTGTTAGTTGTTGAGTTTTAGGGCGGTCGTTCTTTGGAAGCGACTACTAGCTCACGCTATTACGGGCGACTTGGGGGATGGCGGCAAATCTATGTCCAGAGGGGGCGAGAACAGTCTGGCTAAGGAAAAAAATCCTGATGATGAACAATTTTTAAAATTAAACTTATCGTCTATAATGAGTTGATTGACACTGAAGAAGACACCGAAATACTTGATCAGTGGAGCAATATCAAGCTTAATTGAGCAACTCAGTCAACTTGAAGAAGAATTCAGTAGGAATTCCTGATGTTTCATATACCACCTGACAATCAAAGCTCTGTAGATCGCCACTAACTACGAGTATTGATGTTAAAGTTGTGTCGGACGAGATTCAAGAGGAGCTGATTGAATGGTTTTTGGTGAAGTATTTGAACATTTATCCTAGTGTTGCTAAATAGTTCTATTGCAATTCTCATCCACCTACTTAGTGAATCTGGTTTTTAATGCTTGGCGATAATAAAACGAAGAATCGCGATCGACTGAATATTGCTGGGAGTCACATCAAATCAAGATTTTTTTTCCATTTTACAAACTGTATTTGGGGGGGGGGGGGGNGGGGGGGGGGGGGAGGATTCTTCATGACCAAAAAGGTGAGGAACCTTCGTTCTGGCGTGTAATCGCTCGGAATTGCTTCCAAAAGACGAGCCGAACTAAACCTTGGTGGGTATGTGTGCCATCACCAACTGTCGTAATACGAATCTCCAAAAATTCAATTGGTAGAGCGGGAAAATGTTCTATTCTTCGACCTTCGGCTGAGATTACACTTATATGACTTTTTTTTTCTTCTTAATTTGGCTTAACGTCTCTTTAACATCTATTGGTCATTCAAGACGGGGGTTTCACCCTCCATTCGCTGGAAACTTGCAAGCCGGAAAAATAGCCAGCATTACGAGGGCGCGAACACACGTGGACACCTACATGGTACAACCCCGCTGGACGTTGCTTAACTTCAGTGATCTATTGGGAACTGAATCAACTTAATCAACACCTCAAAAATTACTTCTTCGCAAAATTTTGGCTAATATCAAATTTCCTATCTGTTTTATGTATTAAGGTCCATTTTAGATTGAGTTAAATTTATTTCCTATTGTCAAGGACCTGTGATGAGTGAACACCCTGAACTCCAATCATCAGGCTCATAACTTTAGGACTCTCAAATCTCAATAAAGACAGATCCACCTGGCAGGGGACTTTGGTTTGTTTCTTCATTTTTGAAGGTGCCAACATAAATCACAGCTTCACAGAATTACAAGCCCTTTCGCTCCATCTCGTAAAAATTTAAAATCTCACCTTTCACATTTCTTCCTTCTTTATGATCTTATTTCTTCCTTCTTTAAACTCTGCCAATGTGACACATGGGTTTATTATTTTTCTGGCAAAAAATAATAATATTGCCCCCTCCAACAAAAATTGGGGGGGCAAAATAATTGAGGAGGAGGGTGCTCGTGACGATTCTAAATCTGGGGCGTAATTAGATCCCAAATTTGACGACATACCTACTAAATGTGAAGACTCTGGCTCTTACGATTCTCTTTTTTAGACAGGATTAATGAAAACCGCTTTAAAGCGGTAAAAATCGCCAAGGGTGTATTCGATTGCACCCAAAATTTCGGGGCACAATTAGAGCCCAGATGGGACCTATATACCAAATTTCATCCAAATCGGTCAACGCTAAGAGGCCAAAGTGCCCATCACGGCGTACGGCGGACAAACGGATTTTTTTTATTCGATTTTTGGATTCTACGTACCTTGTAATATCAAATTATGTATATCAAATAATATCAAATATCAAATTTTGAGGGAGGATTTTTTTTTTCCGTGACGATTCCAAAGGTTTATTATTGAAAATAAACCAAAAAAGTACGCTTATAGTGGTTCCATTTACCTACATTCATTTGGATCACTCACTTGTAGTAACGGGTAGTCGCTTCCAAGGAGCGATCACCCCAAAATTATCTACACGTTAGTCAAAAGGTCATCCCACAGAAGGTGAAGAGAGAATTTGGACTAAACTGTCTGCGCAGAATCTGAATGACCGACAGTACATCGCTACATTCAATTTATTGAGAGGTGATGGTCTGATACAGCTTTCATAGGGTGTCCAAAATAATCAAGACCCTTCGTTTTTGTTCAATGTTTTGTCGCTCGGATGGTTCTAGTATTTGCAAAATTCCGGTCCTTTTGAAACACCAGCATTCAGGCTGATGAATAATTTGTCACTAATAATGAACTCACAGACTGTCACCGGCTCCAAATATGAGCTGTTACCACAATCTCACTAACGCTTCAATCAATTTGTCAGAAAAAAATATTTCTTCTGTATATAGTTACCCAAAAGTTTGGTTTGGTCCCAATCAGTTGATCACCGTTGGCCAAGCTCCTAAGCACCATTCCAAATTTTATATGTTGAATACAAACTATCAAATTAGAATAATAATAATATTATCACGCTAACAGGTTAACAATAGAACGCGCACTGAGCAAGAGAAGTAGATTTTTGAGTCCCCATAGGCAGTAAGGCAGTTTTTTTTTTTTTTTAATACCCTTTATTGAATTAACTTCAAACAAGAAGGATTGATAATTTTCCTGGGTTCGTAGATCATGATTTTGGTGGGGTCCATTTCCATCAATTTTTTGCTATCTGCTACCGTTTGGGCTGTGGTATTGTAACAGACAACCCCTCATAGTTACACACAAATTTCTGATTTATATATTAAGATAAGGGAAGTAAAAACAGTCAATACTCTCAACATTATCAAACAAAGCAGGAGTACAGGGTAGAGGCATGGAGTGGACACGCGAGGATAATGGGCAACAGATCTGCGAGGATATGGCCAACAGATGTCGAATATTTTTTGTCCTTCTCACGGCTGACCTCTCGTCCTATCCGTACCTTATATAAAATTCCATTTCTAGCTGATGTCTTCACACAGGTTGCCTAATTAGGACGTAATTTAGGGGACACTATAAACTTCTAACAGCTCCCTCCACACAACCCAGCAAGTTTTTATTATCTTGAACAAATCCTATCTTCAATGGGAGGGGAGTATATTGAAGGGGAGCATTTGAATGTAGAATAATTTTTATAATAAAACCTTTTTTCTTAACCAGTCTCGTTATTTAATAGCCGGACCTCGTATGTGTCTATAAAAAATTAAGCTTTCTTGGCAATAACTTGCCTCCATGCAATTGAACGTTCGACGGAACTTAATCTACAGTTTTCTTTTTTTTTGGGTGGGGGGGGTTGGCATTGGATGGCGAGGCCATTCCATACAGCCAACATCTACAGTTGAAAGAAATAGCAAGTAAATTGATGTTGAGTCACGAGCGCTTTCGTCTGTTACGACATTATCAAGTATCGTAACCAGACGAAAACGCTCGTGACTCAACAATTTACTTGCAGTTGATACAAAACTTTTTTCTATTTTGAAATTTATTTTTATATTTTACTAACAGGATACGCCCGCTTCGCTTGGCGCCTTATAGGCATGGCCGTTTATAGTTTCAGCGCCTTTTTTTAGCGATGAAAAGTAGCCTATGTCCTTTCCTAAAGTTTAGTCTATCTCCATACCAAATTTCATCAAAATCGGTTCAGTAGTTTAAGCGTGAAAGCGTAACATACATACATACAGACAGAGTTACTTTGGCATTTATATATTAGTATGGATATGGATAATAACTGCAAACATCCTAAATACCATCTCTAAATTTAATATAGTTTAAAATGTAACAAAACGCGCAAACTTGAGTCCGGAAATCAGACATGTGAGATCTTATTTGAAAGAACCTTTGTACTTATATAAATATTTCAGAAAGAGCTCTTTCGACCAGATGACCGTATACACAGGTATTTATTAGAGGAGATCAATGCTTGAACTCAGAAAAATGTGTTTCATTCAACTTTACAATTATTCACCCTCCCGTTTAAACCCGTTTAAAGTTTTGTATGTTATGAATTATATACGGACACAAGCCGCGTAGTGGATAGGATACCGAATTTCAAATTAGAGACGATAGTTAGTTAAGATGTAAGGATCTTATATCAGATAATAAAATACACTCTTAACAATGAATGTGAAACTCAACGATAATAAAATACGCTTTATAGGGGCACACATTTAAATTAAATGGTCTACGAGGAAAAACGTTCAAAAAAATATAAAAACACGTCGAGCCCGGCGTGGCGCAAGATACTCTGTACTAGTCCAATGAAGCTTGGTCTAACCAGCTTCTATGGAACGTTGAATACACTAGTTCCCGTTAGATCACTGAAGTTAAGTAACATCCAGGGAGGTTTTACCAAGTGGGTGTCCACGTGGGTGCTAGCTTTTTTTTCGTCCTAAAACAGGCTGGCTGAGGTCAATGTGTATACCTGGTTTAAAAGTTTCCAGTGAGAGGAGGGTAAAACCCCCGTCTAGAATACGACCAATAGGTGTTAAAGAGACGTTAAGAAAGAAAGCCTGGTCTGCCTGCAGTCTACATGTACACCGAACCAGTTTCATGAAACTTTTAAGTTTCAGCTGTCTGACAAAAGCTGTTTTGTAAAGCTTCCTCACAATTCGTTAACCATTGATTCGATGGCGACCAAAAGATAGGTCCTTGTTATTCAAATGACAGACATGGCAAATTTCAAATATGAAGTACTTACTGTTCTTGATATATCTTGTTCACAGACAGACGGACACACACCAATGGCTGACTGAAACTGGAACTTTGGGCTCTGGGGACCCCAAAACGTTTATTGGCATTAAAAACTTGACAGCAAAAATTTCAGCCCAATACAATTCTTTTCTTTTTATAAATCTATACTTATAAAACGCAAAGCCCAGTTGGTATACTGACTGACTGATAATCAACGTAGCTCCACGATGGCTAATCGCAGAGCCTTTAAACTTGGCACACAGGTTCCTTTTAGTATGTAGATGCGTAATAAGAAAGGAAAGAATTTAAAGTTCAAGTGGGAGCAAGTTACCGCCAAAAATTACGCTATTTAGCGGTCTTTTTGCAATTTTTTTCTGGGCAAACTAAAAGAAACGAAAAATGACCGAGAATAGACCCCCCAAAACTAGTATATAAGGACCCCATAAAAATATAAAATTTGAAAATTTCCGGTTTTTATCCGATTTATCAGTGCAAAAAGTAATATCTTTGAGTAAAATATTGAATTTCCTAAATAGGAGCCATGTTCACTCTGGGGGTCGGGTCCACCAAAAATCAAAAATTTGGTTGTTGAATTTTGTAACCGTAGAGAAGCACAGGAAAACAGCTAGTATAGGATAAAGTAGAAATGAGTAGCATATGGTTTCTCTGCCTCTAAAAAAAATTAAAAAAAAATTTTGTCAGGAGTGGGATTTGAACCCACGCCCTCAGACGAGGACCAGAACGCTCCCGTACACAGTATGAAACTATGAAGCATTTTACGCTTGAGTCTGGCGCCTTAGACCACTCGGCCATCCTGACTTGTTTCATTGAGGGAGAAATAACGCTATTCAAAGAAAGAAGGTTTGTTACATGCGTATTGGAAGTAAAATAATAAATTGAAAACATGGGGAGGGGAGAGAGAAAAATATGCCAAGACATTAATATAATTATTTTAATGATTTGAAGATAAGATGGGTAGTGAAGAAAACGCCATAACACAATCATTGTTACCGCATGTTGATCTCACACAATAAAAAAAGGCTTAATTTGGCTTAACGTCTCTTTAACATCTATTGGTCATTCAAGACGGGGGTTTTACCCTCCGCATTCGCTGGAAACTTGCAAACCAGCTACCCACATCATTGACCTCGCCCAGCCTGGGTGGGGCCGGAAAAATGAGCCAACGATACTTGGTGTTCTCAAACGGTCACCTATGCAAGTACTGACCACGCCCGACGTTGCTTAACTTCAGTGATTTGACGGGAACTGGTGTATGATCTTTGGCTAGGTTCATTCTAAATTTCATCAAAATAAGGCCTCCCATTCTGAAGTTTGTAAAAGAACAAACAGAAGTTTAAATAAAATATTCAACTTAAAACCACACCTCACTAACCTACAATATGACATCTCTGTGGTTCACCACTCGGCTTGCAACAAGGAGGTACCTTGTTCAAATTGTTGATAGATCAAAAATAAATCTCCTTACAAAGTTTCATCAGAATCGGTCCACAAGCGTTCGATTTACCGGGTATTTGACAATGGGGCCAAACACGAATCAGCAATTCTAATTTTTTAATAAATACTGGAATTTAATGAATTTAATATTAACCCTAGCATTGCCAAGGGGGGGGGGGG
>CM022883.1:20309514-20324683 GCA_012654025.1 Pachypsylla venusta | reverse complement strand
GTCAGGCGAGGTATTTTTGGAAACAGCTCACAGAGTACGTCATTTTGACGCAAAAATTATCCCTGCTGCTTATGAGGTAATTTTTGCCTAAATTTTCGAACTTTGAAAGCTCGTGGAGGCTAAAGTCACCCACAAAACTTGCCAGACAAAGACTTTTATGCACCTATACAGTGAGCTCTTCTGTATCTGCTATGTGATCCTTCTGCTGCTTATGAGGTAGGACAAGCCAGGCTAGCTCCCGGACTATAGCGAAGCACGGGAAAACAGCTCGCTGTTTATATGAGCAAGAAAAACACGAATACACTGGTTCTTATGGGTGTGTGCTAATTGCTTGATTTGAACACATTTATGTGGACCCCATTATTTAATGAGAGCACACTAATATAGGTATAACGCTGACGTCGATATCATTTTATCTATGCCTTCCATCAGCTGCCTATACTGGGTCATGGCTGTATGTTAGGTTCGGTGTTCACTGCATACGCGTGCGCCGATGGACCTTTTCAATGATTTGTGGATCTCCATACAAACCAGCATGCTATACTCGTACCTTTGTACAGTACACCAACACACTAGAGAGATACTAATAATTATCTTTTTTGTCGAAATTTCCAACGCTCTCATTTTCAAGTTTTTAGTTCTGTTTCTGACGACAAGCTCGCTGGAGTTGTTTTTTGTGAAACTTATTTTAATGTTGAAGTTTTTTTTTTTTAAAAAAAAAATCGCTTTTCGTATTGAAATTTTTTAATATTCTCGTTTCGCTATTTTTTTTAAAAAATAAGATTAAAACTTCTTCTCGTTAATTTTAATTATTATTAATAAAAACGATAATATTATTATCTTTTTAAATCCTAAAAATATTTTTTTATTTTTTGATAATCCGATTGAAGATTAATTATTAAAGAATTATTATTTCTTTTAACTTAGAAATCTGAATTTCCAATAAAAGTAAGTAAAAATCATTCTATACCGAAAACTTATGGGATTGTTAGCGTGTTAGCGTATTAGCGCAGTTATATACAATTGGGCTGCCGGCCGCTTCTGTGCAAACCAGTTTTTTTAATTCGCTTAACGTTTCTTTAACGTCTATTAGACATTCGTGACAAAATCCCCGTCCATTCGCTGGAAACTTACAAACAAGCTACCCACAATGACCTCACCCAGTCTGGTATAGGACGGCAAAACAGCTAGCATCACGAGGGCGCGAACAATCGTGGACACCCACTAGATAAAACCTCGATGGACGTTGCTTAACTTCAGTGATCTAACGGGAACTGGTGTATTCAACGTGCAATAGACGGTGGATAAAAACCAGTTCATCATTATTGAAAAATTTATTTTACAAAAAAAAATCTGTTCACAAAAATATTTTCATTCCAAATGTTGAAAATATATTTTTGTTTAAGATGCAAGTTGTACTCAATTTCCAAAAAGTTAAAACCAGATTAGGTTATGGGCCCAGGTCATCCTTTCAATCCTTTACAAAGGATGACCCCTATAAAGGATTACAAAGATATTGTTTGAGTGGGTCATTTAATCATAACAGTCATTTAAGCTAGTGGTTTATTATTTTCAATAATGAACATTTGGAATTATATTACAAATAAAAATAAAACAAAAATATCTATCTATACTTATAAAACGCAAAGCCTTATAAATCCCAGTTGGTATGACTGACTGACTGATAATCAACGTAGCTCCACGATGGCTAAACGTAGAGACTTGAAACTTGGCACACAGGAACATTTTAGTATGTAGGTGCGTAATAAGAAAGGTTCAAGTGAGAGCAAGTTACCGCCAAAAATGACGCTTTTTAGCGGGTCTTTTTTATTTTTTCTTCTGGACAAATTAGAGGAGATAACAAAAAATTACCGAGAATGGACCCCCTCCCCCCCCCAAAAAAATAGTATATAAGGACCCCGCAAAAAATATAAAATTTGAAATTTTCCGGTTTCTCCCCGATTTATGGACGGTTTTCACCACCAAAAAATCGTAATTGAGAAATACCGCTTAGGGATGAGCGAAAAAGCTGAATTCGATACAAAGGTGTTCCGCAGTACAAAAAGTCATATCTTTGAATAAAATATTGAATTTTCTAAATAGGGGCCGTGCTCACTCTGGAGTCGGTTCCACCAAAAACCTATAGTGAAGAACTATCACTTCGGGATGAGCGAGAAAGCTGAAATATAATACGAAGGTGTTCGGCAGTGCAAAAAGTAATATCCCTGAGTAAAATATTGAATTTTCTATATAGGGGCCGTGTTCACTCTGAGGGTCGGTTCCACCAAAAACCTATAGTGAAGAACTATCACTTCGGGATGAGCGAGAAAGCTGAAATTTAATACGAAGGTGTTCCGATGTACAAAAAGTCATATCCTTGAATAAAATATTGAATTTTCTAACTAAGAGCGGTGCTCACTTTGGGGTCGGTTCCACCAAAAACCCATAGTTAAGAAGTATCACTTCGGGATAAGCGAGAAAACTGAAATTTTATACGAATGTGATCCCCAGTGCAAAAAGTAATATCCCTGAGTAAAATATTGAATTTTCTAAATAGGGGTCGTGTTTACTCTGAGGGTCGGTTCCACCAAAAATCTAAAATTGTGAAGCTTTAATGCGATCTCGAAAGTTTTCTTGAATGTGATTTTGAAAGTTTTCTGCGTAACCGTAGCGAAGCACGGGAAAACAAATAGTATACCTATACTCCTCAAGATTTGATATTTTACGTTTCAAGATATGCAGGATCCAAAAAGCGAATTGAACAATCCGATCGTCCTCCATAAATGTAATTTTTGCCATTTAGAGTTGACTATCTTGAATGATGACTACTAATGTTTGGCGATGTGTATCTCCCATTATTTGGTCTTCTGGAAACTTGTCTTACTCTTAGTCATACAAGACATTTCGTACCAAAAATGAACTCATTTCCTGAATTGGAGCTATTTTCTTCTCATAAACTAAATTACGAAATACAAACGTGCCTCACACGGCGGAAGAAGAATATTTCGGACCAAAAGTTGTGGTTCACATACCCGACATGTTCAAAAAGTGTGGAATCTCATTATACCTAACGGACGATAGTACCCAATACGCATTACATATACAAATAAATAATACCGGGCGTTGACATGACTATTCACTTGTCTAGGACTAACACCCGATTATCATGGAAGGTTATGTTGTTTTTGTTGTTGCTACTGTTGTTTTTGTTGTTGATGTCGTTGTTGTTTTTGTTGTTGATGTCGTTGTTGTTTTTGTTGATGTTGTTACTGCTGTTGTTTTTTTTTTAATATAATAGGTCACGTGCAAAGTAGAGTATTTTCATTAAAAAAAAAAGATTGAAATTTCGAGGGGACACCCCCACCCCACCCCCCCATTGGTACGGCCTTGAATGTGACAAATTGTTTTATTATTTTATTGACTGAAAAATCCCCCCTCCATTATTTGGATATTTTACGCTTCGAAGTACGTAGAATCCAAAAATTGAATTTAAAAAATATGATTCTCCCGCCATCCCCCATCGCCGCACACTGTCCGCCGCGCCGTAAAAACATTTTTTTCGCTTACCGTTGACCGGTAATATACCAATAATGAATTTTTGAGATATATTTAAAAGGTGGCACATGATCCTAACCTGAGACTCAGAAATTAATAAAAATACTGAAGACATAACAGCGTTACAAGAATAAACAAAATATATTTTTCCTTATTTTAGTCTCTACAATTTTCGGTTTCAGGATACCTATTATGTTTTATGCAATTTGCATGTCTATTCTATGTTCATTTTTTTTCCAAATTTCCGTGCAAAATCCAGAGGAAAAAAATAAGTTTTTGGGACGAACGGTCTGAAAATAAATACTTTTTAATACGTAGGTACCTATTTATGAAAATTTTGTAACGATTTAAATCTCGCAAAAAAATTATCATTGACAAAAAAGCGAAGAACCACCCAATCTTCCAAAAAAATTCCGCCCATGAAAGTGTTGATATCTATTATTGGGCCATGTTTATTTTTTCTGCTGTTCATCGTAGACTTAAATTTATTATTGCACTTTCTTCTGTCTCAATTCTCGACTTTACATTTTTTTTCTTTCTAATTTTACAATTAGGCAAGTGTAAAGTCGCTATTACTTTGAGAGAATTGAGGCAGAAGAAAGTGCAATAAATAAATATAAGTGTGGAATGAACATCAGCAAAAATAAACTTGGCCCCAATAATAGATAGGTATCACTACTTTCATGGGCGATTTTTTTTGGAAGAGTGGTAGAGCTTTGCCTTTTTTCAATGATAATTCTTTTGTCAGATATTAATATTTTTTGTAAATATTTCTACTATCTGTAACTGTTTCTTTAACCGTGTTTTCTTTTCTTCTTATTATTTCCGATTACACTAGATATCGGAAAGAAGGAAATGTCTGTACTATATACTATTTTGGGGGTGGGGGTCTATTCTTGGTAATTTTTCGTTATCTCTTTTAGTTTGCCCAGAAAAAAATTGCAAAAATACCCGCTAAATATTTGGCGGTAACTTGCTCCCACTTGAACTTTAAATTTTTTCCTTTCTTATTACGCACCTACATACTAAAAGGTACCTGTGTGCGAAATTCAAGTCCCTACGTTTAGCCATCGTGAAGCTACGTTGATTATCAGTCAGTCAGTCAGTCAGTCAGTGCATCAGTCAGTAAATAGCGTCATTTTTGGTGGTAACTTGCTCTCACTTGAACTTGATTTTTTTTCCTTTCTTATTACGCACCTACACCTACATACTAAAAGGGACCTGCGTGCCAAATTTCAAGTCTCTACGTTTAGCCAACGTGGAGCTACGTTAATTATCAGTCAGTCAGTATACCAACTGGGCTTTGCGTTTTATAAGTATAGATTAATATGCAAAACAAATGAAAACAGCAACTGGTAGTAAAAGATTGAATATAAAAACTTTTTTCTATTTTTTTGCATGTAAATATCATTCCTTCATGCATGATTTCAGCAACTCAAGAGATTAAACTAGTTTTCGTTCATCTCCTTCCCTAAAGCGGAACCGTTTTGGAGCACTGGAAGTAAAAGAGTTGGGATAAAAATATTTTAATTTTTAATTATGTAAATACATACCTTTATGCAAGATTTCAGTGTTTTATCAGTTAACACGTGTCATGCGTATGACGCACATCGGCGTCCTATTTGGTTGTTCGCCTGTGCGTATCAATTTTTGAAGGTTTCACCTATGTGCGTTGGACGCCACGTATGCGTCCAAAGAGATGTTCATATTTGAGAGCACTTTGTACATTATTTTTTTTAAAATAAAAATAAAATAAAACAACCATCTTATAGAGAATGACCTTGGCTACACGTCGGTATAAATCGTTCTCGGATAGCACCACCTCTTGGACGCCTATGAGCGTCTTACTTAATTAATAGATCTTAATTACTGTCAAGTGTATTTTTTTACATACCTGAGGGTGTAAAAATACCTCAAGTGTATTTGTTTGTTGTACTTTTTAAAATAATACACAGATAGCTTTCTAAAAAAATGTTCTTCTGATATAAAACATTGTTTTCTTATTTCTTGTGAGAGGACGCGTACGTGGCGTCCATATACGCATATGGGAAGCAATTTCCTTCCCGTGTGCGTCGGGCGCCAATGTGCGTCATATC
The DNA here is from genome assembly GCA_012654025.1 of Pachypsylla venusta. Lineage (NCBI taxonomy): Eukaryota > Metazoa > Arthropoda > Insecta > Hemiptera > Aphalaridae > Pachypsylla > Pachypsylla venusta. Next base: position 20,319,032 of record CM022883.1, on the reverse strand, counting down.
TAAATTGAGGCGGAAAACTCGAAAATCTGTTATTTTTTAAATATAATTAACATTATTTCAAAGTTTCAACTCAAAAATACCAAAATTTTGGTCTCCGCACAGGGGAAGAACCCAAGAAAAGTTGATATGCACAGGAGAACGTCTTGAGATAACGCCTATGGGCGTCATACGCATTGGTGAAGAACTCCCAAAAATCCATACGCATGGAACGTGTTAAAACTAATTGCAATACGTTGCATTGTCTTATCTAAAGCGACATCACCGTTTTAGAGCACTTTCGGATTTTTCCTGTAGATATAGGGAAAGTGTTTAAATCTTTTGATTTTGATGATGTGTGAATCAGTCGGTGAGTATCAGAAATTGTCAACTTTGAAATTATTTATCTCCGCCCTGTGTTACCATTAACTTTTTTTTTTTTTTTTTTTTTTTTTTTTTTTTTTTTTTTTTTTTGTCAGAGATAAGCGCTTTAACTGCATCTAAAAAGACGGTCGTTCGCGCTGATGCCCTCTATTTAAATCTTTTCATAAAGGTTAATTTTTTTAAGAAACGTAATCAGGGAGTCATTGAGTCATTAGACACCTGACTATCGGATAAAGATGGAGGAGGAGAAATGGAAGTCCTCGCAGAAGAAGAGATAGGGCTTCTGTCTGTCAAACACAGCATGATGTGTTTGACAGACAGAAGGACTCCACAAACACAAAGCGGTGGAAGTTTATTCCGTTTTATTGTACTATACTACGGAATGTATGTTCAAAATTTCAATGACCTAGCACTTCTCGAACCGGATATCTGACGGTGTGCAAAACCCTGTGAATTGCTTCGTGTAAAGATAAACTGGTGGTTTCTGGGACTTGGCCTGGCGCAATGTCGTGCGCTCAGATTATATTTTTCTATCTAGGCCCGAAAGAATCGAAATCAAAATATAGTCGAAATTTACAAAATATCCTCCAATTTGTTAATGTAAACGAAACGAAAACGACATAATTATATTAATTAAAGTATTGAAACTGATTGAAAAAAAAAAAATTACTAAGTGGATGCCATCTTTGATCGCGTTCTGTCCATACTGGTGTAATTTATGCACTCTGTATAGTAGTATTATATTTGCTGCTCAATGGATATCATTTCTACACTCAAATCCAATAATAAGAAAAGAGATGGGTTAGGTTGGTACAGTGTACAGTAGAACCCTCCCTTACACACTTACGAACAACAAACAGAGATGTGAAATGAAAAACTTAATGAATTTTGAGAGGAATCTGTTATCAAACTCAAAGGAAACATGCTTAATTCAATCTGACTTGGAGAAGTGCTGAAAACTAAAAGCTTTCGACATGATATGAAGTTAACAACAGAAGTGTGCGAAGAAGATAAAAAAGATGGCTTTAAAGGGAAAATAACAGAAATGTGTGCGTAGATAAAGGGAGAGAATGTTGGAAGAATTGAAGAGGATGGATGGAGGAAAGAAGAGGACCTAAAGGAGAAATACCAGGAATGTACGGGGAAAAGGGGAGAGAAAAAGGGAGAAAATGTTGGAAGCACTGAAGGAGAGAATAAGAGCGAAAAGAGAGAATCACAGAAATGTGTACGAAGAAAACAGTCAGAGTTTCTTTGAGGAATTGAAGAGGATGGATGAAGTAAAGAAGAGGAGCTAAAAGGGAGAATAATAGAAATGTTGTATGAAAAAAAGGGGGAGAATGCTTGAGGAACTGAAGAGGATGGCTGAGGGAATGCAGAGGAGCTAAAAGAAAGAATAATAGAAATGTTGTCTGAAGAAAAAGGGAGAGAATGTTTGAGGTATTGAAGAGGATGGATGAAGGAATGTTGAGGAGCTAAAAGAAAGAATAATAGAAATGTTGTGCGAAGAAAAAGGGAGAAAATGTTTGAGGTATTGTAGAGGATGGATGAAGGAATGTTGAGGAGCTAAAGAAAGAATAATAGAAATGTTGTGCGAAGAAAATGGGGGAAAATGTTTGAGGTATTGAAGAGGATGGTTGAAGGAATTTTGAGGAGCTAAAGAAAGAAAAATGCATAAGGAAAGGAGAGAGAAAAAATGAGAACATGATGGGAAGATGAATAAGGAAAGAAGATGAGCTAAAAGAGAATATGACAGAATTGTACGAAAAAAAAATGGAAGAAGCAGTGAGCATATGCATAAGAGCAATAGGTAATGAAGACATAGAAACGTATAGCGGCCAGTATCAGTAAGAGGGCAAAGATAATTGAGGATTGGGAAAAAAGAAAGAGGTGAAGAAGAAACCAAAATAATGTTACAAAGGAAAAGAGAATAAAACAGAGATGAAACCATAGCGAGTAGCAATGAAAAGAAGATTAGGAGAAGGAAGCTAAACTGGGATTCCTCTTCCCTTCCCCATTTTCTCCGGGACCAAAACATCTCGCATGATCTCTTGTTATGCAACATATTTATGCTCATATCGAAGCGTAGCTTATTGCATAGTTCTACTCAGCTCAGGTGTTATTTGTATCTGGTAAAATTTAAAGGAGCGACAAAATATGGCTTGTATCACATGCCTTTCAGAGTTATAAAATAATTCTCTGGGAACCTTAGAGACATGGTCTCTCTAAACAGAACAAAGAGTTTTGGTCACTCACCAACATAAAAACTATCTTTCTAACTAAAAAAAAAAAACAGAAAAAAAACACTTTTCCTTATTGCTGCGAGATAGTAGCTTTCTCAGTTTTATATACGTGATTATTCTTTATAACTCCCTTAATTTGTTCCACGTTCCATCAATTTATTTCTGGAAGGTGTGAAAGATCCATTGAACCACAATGAGGAGACCCTCTATTTATCTGGACCCTCATTATAAATAAAATCAAGAAGTATGATTTGAATTCAACATTTCAGCTTGACTGAAATGTAGTAAAAAAAATTGAAGCCTTTTGTAGAAAGAGCGCAGACGGAAGGGGGCTGCATTAGTCAAGCATAAAAAAAAGTGCGAAAATAAAATTAAATATTTTCTTTTCGAAACGAAAAATAAAGAAAGAGAACGATTTTACGATCTACGGGTTGAGGACGAGTGAGGAGGAGCGTTTTGAATGAACGCGGTGGAGCGCGCTGATCGGGGGGAGCAGAAATATTTCAAGATGAACAACAATAGGGGATTTGTTTTTTTCTTGCCTTTTTTTTTCTTTTTTATTTTACAAATTCCGAGCTGAAATTTACATGATAGTTGTTTGTTTACTCTGAATCTTTTCGTTTGATAAGTCTTTCTCCAGTGTCGGATCGTTCTCAAATTTATTACATCTTCGGAGTTAGGACATCTTAAAAGGTCTTTGAGGTTTAAATAAATTGACAAGCGCTAATTGTGAAATCCCTTAAATTATGATTATTATTTACTAGCTGTTTGCCCGTTCTTCGGTTACGAAATTCAACAACAATTTCGTGACATTAAATCTTATCAACTTTGAATTTTGGTGGAACCGACCCCAGGGTGCGCATAACTCCAATCTAGAAAATTCAATATTTTATTCAAAGATATTACTTTTTGTACTGCGGAACACCTTCGTATTAAATTTCAGCTTTCTTGCTCATCCTGAAGAGATACTTATTTTTTTGGTGGAAAAAAATAAGTATCTCTTCACCGCTCCTATTTAGAAATTTCAATATTTTTCTCAAGGATATTACTTTTTTTTACTGGGGAACTCCTTCGTATTAAATTTCAGCTTTCTCGCTCATCCCGAAGTGGTACCTTTCAGTTCCGATTTTTTGGTGGAGAAAACCGTCCATAAATCGGGGAGAAACCGGAAAATTTCAAATTTTATATTTTATATTTATGGGGTCCTTATATACTATTATTTATTGGGGGGTCTATTCTCGGTCATTATTCGGTATCTCCTTTAGTTTGTCCAGAAAAAAATTGCAAAACGACCCGCTAAAAAGCGTCATTTTTGGCGGTAACTTCCTTCCGCTTGAACTTTCGATTTTTTCCATTCTTATTACGCACCTATATACTAAAAGGTATCTGTGTGCCAAATTTCAAGTCTCTAGGTTTAGCCATCGTTGATCTACGTTGATTATCAATCTGTCAGTCAGTACCTATACCAACTGAGCTTTGCGTTTTATAAGTATAGATTATGTAGAAGAACAATATTTTTTTATAGAAAATATTAACAAATCAATCAATACCTGAAAAACTAAATAATAATAAAATAAGAAAAAGACCTTTAAAAAAGGTTTACTCATAGAAACTGTTCTATGCTGTAAAGGGAAGATTCTGAAAGATCTTTTTTTTTTCAGACAAATTTTAAACTCCCTACGATTTCTCTCTAGGATTGATTTTAATGTAAATTTGGATGTATTTGTCCAGAAAGGATTGGCCAAACACTGAAATTTCTAGTGCTGTATCCATGTTGAATAGCCGGCATTTGTGTTTTATACTTGTGAATCGGGCAACACATTTTTTTTAAGAAAGTGCCCGACACGATTCAATATCATCGAGACCATACTATCGTAGGACTTTTATACTTGTGAATCGGGCAACACACTTTTTTAAGAAAGTGCCCGACACGATTCAATATCATCGACACCATACTATCGTATGACTTGTGTTTTGTTGTCCTTCGGGTCAAATCCAGCCTGTATAGAAGATGATGAACGCACCAGTGGGGTTGTAGAATAACTAATAACCAGCTTGTGATCTCGTGACATCTCTCTCTGACTTGATTGCCCGTTGGGATGCTAAGCAGTCCCTTATATTTGTTTTTGTTTGTGTTATGATAACTCATAACGCGTAAACATTAATTTTAACCTTTCACCACTCATACGAAGACTCTTTTAACTTCTTTGTTGGTTCTCGTAATGAGTGTTGAAAGATGTCAAGATCTTTATCCATGGTGTCTCCTATAATTCTTGCTTTACTTCGCAGAATCTGTTCTATTCCAACCCAATTATAATTGTCAAGTTCCACCACTGGTTCCCCCAATCGGGTTTCTCTTCTCCCCTCTTTCCTCGCTTTCCTTCTGGATCTGTTTTATTCTTTTTTCTTTTCATTGTAATTCTAATATCACGAGTTGTGATTTCCTGTAATTTATCAGATTTGTGAATTAATAAGAACGACACGGCGGGGCGTGATAAAATTAATTTTCTCCAACAGACTACTCCTGTCTGGTACTGGACCGAACCTGATTTAACGCATTTATATTAGATCTCCTATTTGTAACTTTAAAAAACACTGCCGTAATGACGAGCAGTTGAGTGCCAATAGAAATTTAGCCACCAAGAGGAGCAAGCATTTGACAGGATGCGGTGTTGACTTTTTGGATGTCTTCATTAGGTGTGACGGTGCTAAAGGTGCATATTCCTTGAGACGACTGCAACGATTATTAATGAACGATGACCTTGTACGATTCTATTGAGGCGCTATTGTAATGGCATTTCAGTGAGACCGTGTTCCTCCCATCGACTTGATCGTTGATCGTACAAGACTGTCACAGGGCTGTTGAGAGTCGTACAACTTTACATTAATCGTACAATGATCACCGCTCACAGACAGTCGTCTTGAGGAATATGCACCTTAAGCCCGTGTAAATACAGAAGGTATGTTAGGAAGGGCATCCAGCCTTTAAAAACTCTGCTTTAAACCAATGATGAGAGATCATCAGCAAAAAGCGAGTTTCTACGCAGTTTCTATGGATACTGTGAGCTGTGAGGAGCAAACGAGAGTTACCGCGCCAGAAAAGAGTTACAGTAAGCACCGAACAAAAAGTTGTGTCATGTTAGAATAAGGAAAGCAGTGCCGACCCCAAATAGAATTGGGAGAGGGTGGAGTTAAAGAAGAAGAAGGAGAAGTTGTAAGCGCCAATCGGCGTGAAAGTATAAACGGTTCTAAATGCTCAAGTCAGTCCAAAATGCAAATGTTAAGGAAATAGGAAAACAAAATAATAAGTTGGTACTCACAAAGTTTTACATAGAAATCATCTTTAATGCCAAAGTTCACCACTAGGAGAGGGAAAAAAAAGATAAAAATAATGTCCACTTGATAACCTAGCAAACTCACTAATTATACTACTAACAAGCATTTGTACATATTTATGGGGGATATAGTACTTACAATGTTTTCCTGCAGCACGCCTCAACGTTTGTGTTTTTTCTTTTAACTCCATCTCGTTTCAATTTGATAGGCTGTTTGTACCATGATACCATTTTGACATCGACATGGGCCAAGTCCACCTAAACTGTGATTTATTACATTGATTGAAATGGTTCTGTGGGGGGGCCAATGCAATTATCAGCCTCTAAAAGGCTAATAATAACTGCTAACAAGTTGTTATCTACTACTATATAGTAGATAACAACTTATTTGCAACTGCAGTCTCATACAAACCATCGATGATGTCACTATTCTGCAGTATCATACATGTGACACACATCGATAATGTCACTATTCTGCAGTCTCACACGTGTCACAAACATCGATGATGTCACTATTCTGAAGTCTCATACATGTGACAAACATCGATGATGTCACTATTCTGCAGACTTATACATGTGACACACATCGATGATGTCACTATTCTGCAGTCTCATACATGTGACACACATCGATGATGTCACTTCAATCAATCAATCATAATGGTGTTAAATGTTGCATAGCACATTGTATCTTATTAAATTGAATGGTAAGATATTGGGCGCACACAACCATCGATGATGTCACTATTGAATCAATCAATCAATGGAACTCATAATGGTGTTAAATGTTGCATAGCACATTGTATCTTATTAAATTGAATGGTAAGATATTGGGCGCACACAACCATCGATGATGTTACTATTGAATCAATCAATCAATGGAACTCTTAATGGTGTTAAATGTTGCATAGCACATTGTATCTTATTAAATTGAATGGTAAGATATTGGGCGCACACAACCATCGATGATGTCACTATTGAATTAATCAATCAATGGAGCTCATAATGGTGTTAAATGTTGCATAGCACATTGTCAATCTTATTAATTTGAATGTGGTGTTCACGATTTAAATTTTAATCAAATTTTAAATAAACATCTTCAAAAAACAATATATTCGGCCCCAGGGAAATCCGGGGTACCCAAAATTTTCAAAACCGAAAAGCCCTTAAACACCAGCCATAACAAATCAAAATTTTACGTTTCTACAACAAACCGCTAAAAAGATAAACACAATATTGGGCCCCTGGGGTCTCAGAGCCCCCCAAAAGTGTACAGCGTCATGCTCTAACCATGTATACCAAATTTCGTCAAAATCGGATGAATATTGTGGCTAGTATCGCGTGTACGTATGCAAACATGCATACGTACACGTGGAGTGGAGTTTACTAACGTTCACAATTATTTTTGATCGCTTAGAGAACTAAGAGAGGTCTGCATTTCACAGAAAAAATGTACATATAACTGTAAAATATCCCTATGATTATATTCAAAGTTGTATTTTCAATTTTTCCCGTTTTAAGTAATCATATTTTGTGAGGCTTTTTATTGAATCTTTGAATCATAACCAAAATATGCAATCTTGACCGCGCAACTTTGGTCAAGTTACCTAATCTTGACCAGGGTTATGGTACTCCCAAACTGTAAGTTTTGGCTTTGACCCAAATGTTTGACCTTATACGAAAAGTCATAGTGTGGAATTGTCACGGTTTTGTCATAACAGCTGGGAGGAAAATCGTCAAATAAAAACAGGCCCCCTGTATATGTTCGGTCAATTAATTTTTAATTTGCGAGAACGATCAGTTCATTTTGAAATTCCTTTTTTATTGTTTGTGTTTTTATTATCAATTTAGTAACCCCCCCTTTCCCCCATATTTAGAGGCACATCCCCGCCATAGATGTCTTCCTAGTTATTTTTTATTTTTAAAATAAATAAAATTGGAAATCATTCACAGCTGTTAAATGTCAGTTCAAATATTAAAAGAGAGTAGTTGTGGGGAAGCGGTGATGTCTGTCAAAGCCCACTTTGTCAAATTTCGATCTTGTCATTTCCACATGGCCGAACATTGAATTGCACGTCCTCCCCCCCCCCTAAAAAAAAAAAAAAAAAAAAAAAAACGAATAAAATTCTGGCAATGAATATTTCCAATTTTTTTTATCTCTACTTACGTAATCAAAATTGGACGAATGGTTTGGCTTCCAGAGCTGATGTGGACAAGTGGACATGATTTTGTATACGCACGGATGGATGTCCCGTCGAACAAATTAGTTGGACCCAAAGTTGACCCAATAGAGTGAAAATATGGCTCAAAATCTTGTACATATTCGATTTTGGGTTTCCGTCAGTTTTTTTCACGTACGTTTGGCACGGAAGAGAAGAACGTAAAATATAAATTTTTGGGTTGGTAATTTTTTTTGGTGGTCTATTTGACAGATTTATCATTGAAAATAATAAAACAAAATACCACCACGTAGCCCACAACTATACTAAGTAGAAAAATCCACCAGTTCCCTTCAGAAACCAAAATACCACCATGTAGCCAACAACTATACAAAGTGGAAAACACCACCAGTTCCCGTCAGAAACCAAAATACCACCATGTAGCCAACAACTATACTATGTGAAAAACACCACCAGTTCCCTTCAGAAACCAAATCACTTAAGTTAAGCAACGTTGGTTGTATTATTTTATTACACATACATATTTTATTACACATACACATGGCTAATGTTGTGTCCTGCTCGAGAACCAAAATTTGGTTTATGGTGCATACAATGAGTTAGGAAGTTAGGATGCTTCCCTTAAGCTACTCCAAAATGAGCTTCCTGAGTCTCCTCTATAGAAAAGAGTCTACCCTGAGTTAGGAAGTTAGGATGGTTCCCTTAAGCTACTTTAAAATGAGCTTCCTGAGTCTCCTCTATAGAAAAGGGTCTACAATGTGTTAGGCAGTTAGGATGTTTCCCTTAAGCTACTCCAAAATGAGCTTCCTGAGTCTCCTCTATAGAAAAGGGTCTACAATGTGTTAGGAAGTTAGGATGTTTCCCTTAAGCTACTCCAAAATGAGCTTCCTGAGTCTCCTCTATAGAAAAGGGTCTACAATGTGTTAGGAAGTTAGGATGTTTCCCTTAAGCTACTCCAAAATGAGCTTCCTGAGTATCCTCTATAGAAAAGGGTCTACAATGTGTTAGGAAGTTAGGATGTTTCTCTTAAGCTACTCCAAAATGAGCTTCCTCAGTATCCTCTATAGAAAGGGGTCTACAATGTGTTAGGAAGTTAGGATGTTTCCCTTAAGCTACTCCAAAATGAGCTTCCTGAGTATCCTCTAAAGAAAAGGGTCTACAATGTGTTAGGAAGTTAGGATGTTTCCCGTAAGCTACTTCAAAATGAGCTTCCTGAGTATCCTCTATAGGAAAGGGTCTACAATGTGTTAGGAAGTTAGGATGTTTCCCTTAAGCTACTCCAAAATGAGCTTCCTGAGTATCCTCTATAGAAAAGGGTCTACAATGTGTTAGGAAGTTAGGATGTTTCCCTTAAGCTACTCCAAAATGAGCTTCCTGAGTATCCTCTATAGAAAAGGGTCTAC
>CM022883.1:20266032-20276307 GCA_012654025.1 Pachypsylla venusta | reverse complement strand
TTTACACTTGGTCAGTTTTTTCTAAGGGGATTCGTAAAATACTCGTACTACCTTTTTACAAACTGGCCAAGTGTAAAGTCGGTATTACTTTAAGAGAATTGAGACAGAAAATTTAAGTGCGGGATATACAGCAGCAACAATAAACTTGGCCCCAATAATAGATATCACTATTTTCATGGGCAGAATTTTTTGGTTGAATAAGTGGAACTTGGCCTTTTTTCAATGATAATTTTTTGTGAGATTTATTTATTTATTATTTATTCATATGCATACAAAGATAATTTTCTCTAAGCTAATAAGGAATATTTTTTAAAAGAATCATGTCTTAGTGCGTGTCATCAACTTTTAAAATTTGTAATCGCCTCGGGCTCTGTTGTTGCACCCCATAGTATGGAAACTTATATAAACTGCTTTTTCTGTTTTTCAAACCCTCTATTTGAGGAATAAAGAAGCTAAGAGCAAAGAAAGAACAACGTTTAAATTTCATGGCAAAAATAAAATATATAAAACATATATATTATATATATTCGTTTATGTTATTTAATGAAATTCTCTTGGAGGACAAAAGAGCGGGAAAATTCAAACTCAAGTAGAGGAAGCTAGAGAGTATCCCCAACCCAAACTCAAGTGTTTTCTTTTTTTTTCCTTTTGGAAAATATACACTCCAGCATAGCTTTAAAAAGAAAATGCAATGAAAATTTTTTTCATTCGATTTGTTCTTGTATATTGCTCGTATTGTTGGTATGTGCGTACATAATCCTGATTCGGAAAATGGCTTTGTAGTGTTCAGGTTGAGCGGTGCTAACAGCTATTTTATTTCCATTTGTGGGGTCAGGGAACTGTATGACTTTTAAAATAACAAAAACACTATTTACAATATGAAGAAACTAGTTTCGAATCATTTGATTAGTCTAGTCGATGTCGACTAGACTGATGATGAATCGAAACTAGTTTCTCCATAAATGTAATTATAAATAGTGTTTTTGGTGTTTTATTTTAATTTATTTAAAAGTTAATATATTTTTTTAACACTTATATTTAACATGTCATACAAAGATTACAATAAAGTGTGTACATAATTTAAAATTAAATGTCACGTGTAGTGTGTTTCGGGGGTTTCTTAACTCTGAAAAGTCTGAAACACACTAAATTGACATAGACTCTCAGAACCATTCAGAGGATTCTTAACTCTGAAAAGTCCGAAACACACTAAATTAACGTGGGCTCCCAGAACCATTCAGAGGTTTCTTAACTCTGAAAAGTCTGAAACACACTAAATTGACATGGGCTCTCAGAACCATTCAGAGGTTTCTTAACTCTGAAAAGTCTGAAACACACTAATTTGACATGGGCTCTCAGAACCATTCTAATCACTGTAATATAATTACGTTAATAATATGTGTATACAGAAAGCAACTCTGCTAAAATGGCTTTCTGCATCAGCTCCGGTGGAATCGCGGCCCGGGAGTATGTCACCCACAAGTAACATCTCACAAATTACTTATTTTCAGTATGAAACTTAACCCTCAAGTAACATCTCACAATCTCTCAAGTATTACATATTTTCAGTATGAAACTTAACCCTCAAGTAACATCTCACAATCTCAGATATTACTCATTTTCAGTATGAAACTTAACCCTCAAGTAACATCTCACAATCTCTCAAGTGTTACATATTTTCAGTATGAAACTTAACCTTCAAGTAACATCTCACAATCTCTCAAGTATTACTCATTTTCAGTATGAAACTTAACCCTCAAGTAACATCTCACAATCTCAGATATTACTCATTTTCAGTATGAAACTTAACCCTCAAGTAACATCTCACAATCTCTCAAGTATTACATATTTTCAGTATGAAACTTAACCTTCAAGTAACATCTCACAATCTCTCAAGTATTTTTTCATCTCTTCTTAAAATGTACATGTTTCTGAGCGTTTATTTTGTAACTTATAGCTTTTGTAACCTATTAGTAAATAATTTTCATTGTAACTATTTAACTCTTCCTTAAATGTACTGTGTAGGGACCCAAATATTGATGTCTAAACACATTAAATATATAATAATAATAATTGGATGTACCGTGTACGTTATGATCATATAGGTTGATTGCAATCTATTTAGCTTCTTTGTTGTCCACAAAGCAGTTGATGCGATCTTTTCATTTGGTTGATTACTTGCTGTCCAACCAAAAACCACGTCAGTACAAAAGAAAGAATGTCCATTAACAAAGATTGCATCGCGGTATAAAAATATTTTCTGTGCAAATTTATATTTACCTGCTGCTGGAAATCCAGAATATTAAAATTTCGTGTAAACGTACATTAGAACAAACGAGGACATTAAAAACACATCAGGGAGATCAGTGGCGAAGATGGTTTTGGTGGGGACCACTGTAGATTATAAATTATAAACTTACGTCACAGAAATCTGTGAGGTAAGCTTTTCAGACATTCAGACCCTTCGTGGAAAAAAACAATTGATACCATTAAAGTCATATAAAAAAAACAGCCTTTCTTTATAATTTGGTGATTTGTTTTATCTTCCCTTCATATAGGTGCAACTTCTCATTGCTCTCAAGTCCATTGAGATAGTGGATGAAAGCTTTGTATTTTGACAATTCTACCAATATAGGATTATTACCATTAAAGTCAAATGAAAGAAATCAGCCTTTCTTTATAATTTGGTGATTTGTTTTATCTTCCCTTCTTAGGTGCAACTTCTCATTGCTCTCAAGTCCATTGAGATAGTGGATGGAAAGCTTTGTATTTTGACAATTCTACCAATATAGGCTTATTACCATTAAAGTCAAATGAAGGAAATCAGCCTTTCTTTATAATTTGGTGATTTGTTTTATCTTCCCTTCATATAGGTGCATCTTCTCATTGCTCTCAAGTCCATTGAGATAGTGGATGAAAGCTTTGTATTTTGAGAATTCTACCAATATAGGATTAATAACATTAAAGTCAAATGAAAGAAATCAGCCTTTCTTTATAATTTGGTGATTTGTTTTATCTTCCCTTCCATTGAGATAGTGGATGAAAGCTTTGTATTTTGACATTTCTATCAATATAGGATTATTATTTTCAATCAAAATCGATATTCAATGGAATATTTATTTTATTATTTCGTTCAGTTGCTCGAAATTTTCCAACTCCAAAAATGAATGTGTGACGTATCAAATGAAAGGTTTCGTTATTCAGGGTAACACTGATTTTTTTTTCAGGAAAAAATGTATTTCAGAGCATAAAAGAGCATAATTTTATATTTATTTTACAATGTTACCGTTCGTTTCAGAATGACAAGACCTTTGGTTTGATACGCCACAATAACATCTTTTAAGTAGAAAATTCCCGACACTGAAGGGAAAAATATCAAAAAGAAATAAAAGAAGTATTCGATTGGTGGATTTTAATATAAAAAAAAATCGATTTTATATATATGGAAAAAACTTCGTCTTATTTATCAAATGAAATTCGATCTTGAAATAACCTTGAAGAACATTGTGGTCAGAACGCTCAACAGTTTCGGACTTATATGGTACCTAATAATTTAAAATGTACCACTATGTTCGTATAACACAATTGGATGGAGTGATACCAGCTTTCTTGTATATATGTCGCAGTAAACTTGTAGAATCAGTAATTTTATAAAATTCCTAGGGATTTAGTAAAATCATGAAAAATAGACGAACGCGAGGATTTTCGACAAGTTTACTGAAATGCTTTAGGGATTTTATAAAAACCCGGATAATAGGTTAGGTTAGGTTATAAAATCCCTAAAGCATTTCAGTAAACGTTCGTCTATTTTCCGTGATGAAATCACGAAAAATCTCTAGGAATTTTATAAAATTACTGATTCTACAAGTTTACTGCGACATATGTAAACAGGGTGGGGGACAATTCATCTTGAGTCCGTCTTTGGTTGTTTTCTTTCTTGATTAGTTTTGTTAAGAGAACTAGAGAGAATCACTGTTCTGATGATGCGTGGATTTGGGGGCTGAGTGTTTTCAGATGAGCCTCCATTTAAATGGAGACGTTAATTAGTTAATTCCCAAAATTATAGATTTTGGTCGGATGAAAATTCTCATATGTTTCATGAAGAGCACACTCAAACACCCCTAAAAGTGAATGTTTGGTGTGGAATAGTCGGTACGCATATCACAGGACCTTTTCAAATCGGGGGTAACTTGAATGGAGAATCATATCTAAATATCCTTCAGACTAAAATTGTTCCTGCCATTCGTCACTTGTTTCCTGAAGACCCATTTGAAAGAGTTAATTTCCAGTAGGACGGGGCACCAGCTCACTACAGCGCATCAATTGTGCGGGAATATCTGGATATAACTTTTCCTAATCGATGGATCTGTAGGGTTACAGGTGGTGTTCTAGTGATAATGTGGCCACCAAGATGGCTGATCTGACCCATCTAGATTTTTTTTGTGTGGCCTGAAGGATAAAGTTTAGGAACTAACCCCACAACATAGATAAACTATTAAGAAACGCTTTGAAATTCTCCTCATAACTCCTGACATGTTGATCAATGTATTGAATGTAATCTAAACTAGGATCGGTCATTTTGAAATCTTGCAAGGCCATCGGTTTGAACATCTACGGTAAAGCTGTAAAGGAAGAAGTGCAGGAACAGGGAACTCTTTGAACAATCTTTTTATCATCTGCGATCAAAAAAAAAAAAAAAAAAAAAAAAAAAAAAAAAAAAAAAAAAAAAAAACGAACAAACGAAACATCAATTCGAAGGTATTAATTTTAAAGATATTTTTGCCGTTCATTAACCAAAATTGGCCACAATTCTCTAACGGCAAACAATGGAAAGCTGAAATTTGTACCAAAGTACTTGTAATTAAAAGACCGCAAGAGGGGGGTTCGTATTTAAAAAAATTGACTTGGCCCACATGGGGACCGGCCCTGAAAATTGGCCCCACTCTAAAAGAAGTTTTTGTAACCTTAGATTACCATGCAAAATTTCAAATACAACCATTTAGCCCTTCCAAAGATATTCGGGGGTTTCTAGACTTTTGCCCCACCCTGTATACTTTATCAAATGAAATCGATCTTGAAATAACCATTAAATAATTTTAGTCGGAACGCTCAATAGTTTCGGACTTATATGGTATATAATTTAAAATGGACCACTATGTTCTTATCTTCGTATAATACAATTGGGTGGAGTGATACCATTGAAAATTCAAAAATTCTCGGCATATATAAAAAAATTCCGATTAAACATTTGAGAATAATTTACTACATTTACCGGTAATTGTATACAATTACCAATTACCTACTTTTACCGTAGTATATATATACTTATAACATCTAATTTCCTATATCTTATTTTTCATTGAAGTACCTACCGCGAAAGAGTTCTCGGATCCGGGCATAACATTTTTTTAAAAATAAAAACATAAATGATGCCCATTAAAAATTGTGACACAATAACAATAACAAAAACGAAATTATCATGCCTTTCACTTATCTGCTCATTTACATCTATAGCTACCAATACCTTTGTTTATTGCATATACCTTTTCAAAATTCATTACATTTCCCTCCGCATGTCCCCCTAATATTTTTTTCCTCGTCCCTTTTACAATTTCTCTTCTGAATTTCACAATCACAAAAGAATCATTCCCCCGTTTGTAATTCTAATTCCAGTATATGGGACATAATACGATATCTTTACTAGCATAGATATATTCAGGTATTCGGCAAGCTACAGGGACTGACTTTCATCTATAGCCTGATGGAATAAATTTAAAATCCTATTATTATAGGAAATAATAAATTTATAAACTACTAGCTGTTTTCCCGTGCTCTTCGCTACGGTTACGAAATTTGGATTTTTGGTGGAACCGACCCCCCCAGAGTGAACACGGTTCCTATTTAGAAAATTCAATATTTTACTCAGGGATATTGCTTTTTGCACTGCGGAACGCCTTCGTATTAAATTTCAGCTTTCTCGCTCATTCCCAAGTGATACTTCTAAATTATGGATTTTTGGTGGAACCGACCCCAGAGTGAGCACCGCTCCTATTTAGAAAATTCAATATTTTATTCAAGGATGTATGTATCGAATTTCAGCATTCTCGCTCATCCTGAAAACCGTCCATAAATCGGGGAAAAACCGGAAAATTTCAAATTTTATATTTTTTTGGTGTCTTTTATATACTATTTTGGGGGGGGGGGTCCATTCTCGGTCATTTTTTGCTATCTCCTTTAGTTTGTTCAGAAATAAAATACAAAAAGACCCGCTAAAAAGCGTCATTTTTGGAGGTAACTTGCTACCACTTGAACTTTCGATTTTTTTCTTTCTTATTATGCACCTACATACTAAATGGGATCTGTCTGCCAAACTTCAAATCTCTAGGTTTAGCCATCGTGGAGCTACGTTGATTAATTATATCAGTCAGTCAGTATACCTACTGGGCTTTGCGTTTTCTAAGTACCTATAGATAAATTTATTAAAAGTAGGAATTAATGATGAATAATAATTACGTAAAAAATTAATTAATAAATTCAAAAAAGTTTGAAAATTGGAATTAATGTTGAGGAAAATTCGTACTTTATTGGTTTCACGTGAAAGTATTATGAATAGTTGACAATATATAGTTACCCTTGTTCAGCGGAAGGCAACGTGATGGTGCGAGTGTTTTAGCGCCTGGTTGTAATCGGGGGAAACCCTGGGTCTTTGATACATCTAACGAACGAGATGTGCCAGAAGATTAAGGAAATGGCTAGTGTCAATCATTCTACAAAGGTATACGTCGGATGGATTCTCCATCCGACGTACTTCGGATGGATTCTCCACACGACTATTGTCGTGTGATTGATAAAGAGGAAAAATGAAAAAAGGTGGCAAAAGTTAATAAGGTCGGAACAAAACTAAATTACGAGAACTAACTTTGGTAGAAGAACAAAAGTAATTTATAAGAAAGAGTAGATATTACGTGCTATTAGAAAAATTTGAAACTACCTTTATTAGTGCTTCTGGTTTTACTATTCCTCAGGGCTTCTGGTTTCACTATACTATTTCTCAGGGCTTCTGGTTTTACTATTTCTCAGGGCTTCTGGTTTCACTGTTTCTCAGGGCTTCTGGTTTTACTATTTCTCAGGGCTTCTGGTTTTACTATTTCTCAGGGCTTCTGGTTTCACTATTTCTCAGGGCTTTTGGTTTTACTATTTCTCAGGGCTTCTGGTTTCACTATTTCTCAGGGCTTCTGGTTTTACTATTTCTCAGGGCTTCTGGTTTCACTATTTCTCAGGGCTTCTGGTTTTACTGTTTCCAAATTTCCTTCTCAACCTCGGCTGAATGAAAACGAAATATGAAATAAAACTCAAGAAGAATGTTGTTCTAAATGAGAAAAAAAATTGATAAATATATTTTATCAATTTTTGTTTGTAACGATATGTAACAAAAAATTGATATATATATATTTTATCAATTTTGTTTGTAACTATATTTAACAAAAAATTGATATATATATTTTATCAATTTTTGTTTGTAACTATATTTAACAAAAAATTGATATATACATTTTATCAATTTTTGTTTGTCACTATATTTAACAAAAAATTGATATATACATTTTATCAATTTTTGTTTGTAACTATATTTAACAAAAATTTTGTTTGTAACTATATTTAACTAATATATATATTTTATCAATTTTTGTTTGTAACTATATTTAACAAAAAATTGATAAATATGTTTTATCAATTTTTGTTTGTAACTATATTTAACAAAAAATTGATATATATATTTTATCAATTTTTGTTCTCATTTAGTGAACCAGGCTTTATAGATATATAAAATGGAGTCCCTGCAAACTATTAGAATGTTGTTCCATTTTCTCTCAATCTCCCTGGTACTTCTGCTTGCTCGATTGTTTTTACAATTCCTTCTTGTCTCAGATGGTGTTTATAATTTGAGTGTTCTTTGTTTCACTGTCTTCAAAAGTTTCCTTTCTCCATTGTCTACCTAATATAATTCGGTGCCTACTCTATATCCCAGATTTGAACGACCGACCTCTTTAACAAAACTTATGGCCAATGAATCTATTGTTTACATTCAAATTCTTCTTACAATGAGTTCTGTGAACTGTAAATCTCACTCACTTAAAATGGCCACCACGAGTATCCGGTTGGCCCAACATGGCCCAAAATCTAAATTCTATGTACTATATACATTATAGTGAATATCCATACCATATTTCATGAAAATCTGATAAGGCGTTCGAGGGTTAGCGTGTTTCTTCGTTGTCTACCTAAAATTTTATTGTTCTAAAAAACATTAAATTGTTCTTAAATTTTTTTTCGAGGGTTAGCGTGTTACAAAAAGACAAACAAAAGTAAATCTTTCGTGTTAAAAATAGACCTGACTTCGTTCGGTTGATAACAATAACAAAATCATGTACTTCTTACTCGTATGCTGTTCGTCAAACGTGGAAAGCATCTGTTTTTGTGGTACGGAACCTATTGGAATGCACATAAGATAATCACGGTGTACATTTGACTTTTTACTTTCCATATCCTATAAAAAGGAAAATATTATAATAGGCTGATTTCTCCATGTCGAATTTTCAATGCCAAAACACGTTTTGGGGTCCCCAAAGCACAAATCCTGAGTTTCAGACATTGGTTCGTGTAGAGTGTCTGTCCGTCTGTGAACAAGATATCTCAAGAACGGCAAGTTCCAAATATTTGAAATTTGGTTTGGTCTGTCAGTTTTATGCCATGAAAAGCAAAATAAGCAGTTGGTGGAAATCGAATATACCGTTGGCGATTTTATGCCGCTTTTTAACGGTTTTCGCATATAATGCTTAAAATGAGAACGGTAATAGATAGAACTTTTAAACTTGGTGCTTACTCATAATCAATTTCATACAAGAAATTGAAAAATACAACTTAGGTTGAAATGAAATATATTTATTGGCCGCCAAGTAGCGGTTGAAGGCCGCTTATATAGATAAGGAAAGTCGTGTGATGTTCACATCATTAGATTTTTAGATTTTACGTATCTTTAAATGTCGAATATCAAATTTTGCGGGGGAGGAGGAGATTTCTTTACTATTATGGTAATTATCTCGGGGGTTGGTCTGAGGCACTCTGTACAAGATGATCATTGGATTCTGAGTAACACTATTTTTTTATCCCTGAAATTCCCCATGGCTTTGTGACAATATATTTCTATATCTTTTTTGAACACATGTATCCCTTCTCCAACTCCTCTCTGGTACCCTGACAGTCTTGTTTCGTTTTATATGTGTGCTCATGGAAGGGGAACTGATGCTTCTTTTTGTCCCCCCTGATCTGCCCCACCCCCTCTATTGTTGTATTTTTTGTCTGATCAGAAACTTGAGTGTAATTCCATTTTGGAGCGGGCGGGGGAATATTTTTTGAATTATTAATGCCACCATGATTCGGTTTTTTTTTGTTTGTTCGGTTTCCGTAAAATTTTCCAAATCTCTTGTCTTACTGTTTGAATGGGTAACAGTTGTTTGGAATTATCGTCTAAAATATTCCATTTTGGAGAGGGCGGAGGAATATTTTTTGAATTATTACTTTACATTGTATGTTGCGTCCCCTCTCCTCACGATGCCACCATGATTCGGTTTTTTTTTGTTCGGTTTTCGTAAAATTTTCCAAATCTCTTGTCTTACTGTTTGAATGGGTAACAGTTGTTTGGTTCAGGTTAACAGATTTCAGAATGTTGAATTATCGTCTAAAATATTCCATTTTGGAGCGGGCGGGGGAATATTTTTTGAATTATTACTTTACATTGTATGTTGCGTCCTCTCTCCTCACGATGCCACCATGATTCGGTTTTTTTTTGTTCGGTTTTCGTAAAATTTTCCAAATCTCTTGTCTTACTGTTTGAATGGGTAACAGTTGTTTGGTTCAGGTTAACAGATTTCAGAATGTTGAATTATCGTCTAAAATACTCTAGAACATTTTAAACTTTGGGCTAGCGACCCTCAGGAAATGATAATTGCTACGCAGTGTCTATTCTTTGCAATGAGCTATGTCCTCAAGACCATAGACAGCGCGAAGAAAATTTAGATCACAGAATACACCGAGGAGTTAAAAAACTTCTTTTCTTAAGAGTTAAGAAAATTGAAGTTAAGAAACGTCCAGCAGGGTTTTACCGAGTGTCCACGTAGGTTCACGCCTCCTGATGCTTCTCTACTCTTACGATAATATCTGCTTCCTACTAAATATTGTAAAACTCAGTGATCGTCGCGATCTGCACGCCTCAAA
>CM022883.1:20203003-20224735 GCA_012654025.1 Pachypsylla venusta | reverse complement strand
TCCTAGGAGCTTAGCCGCATTGATCATATTCATGGGACATGTCACTAATCACATATGATGATATCTCAGAAGCTGCATGAATATCCTAGGAGCTTAGCCGCATTGATCATATTCATGGGACATGTCACTAATCACATATGAGGATATCTCAGAAGCTGTATGAATGTCCTAGGAGCTTAGCAGCATGTGGATCATATTCATGGGACATGCCACTAATCACATATGATGTTTTTCCATTAGCTCGGAAAGAAATTGTTTCCAAAAATTTGGCCCCAAAGTATTTTTAGATTCTGCCGGACCTGTATGTGTTTTTCCTTTTCCCGCGCCACCGACGTATTCCCCCTCTTCAGATGGACAAGATATTATGTTTCCCCAAAGCTCTTCAATTGTTTCTGACAAAACCACAATCCTTTGGTTGCCACTACAATACTTTTGTGTGAATGTTAATGAAACAACCAAAAAATTCTTTTCGTAACACCTTTTCCCAAGAAATTCCAAAAACCACAATTAAAACAGCAAAAATGTCCCCGCTTCCTTTACTTATGAGCGCTCCGTCTATTTTTTACTTTCCTTATTCTATAAAAAAAGGGAAGTATTGTAATGGGCTGAAATTTTCGATGTCGAGTTTTCAATGCGAAAACACGTTTTGGGGTACAATTGGTCCGTGTGTCT
The DNA here is from genome assembly GCA_012654025.1 of Pachypsylla venusta. Classification (NCBI taxonomy): domain Eukaryota; kingdom Metazoa; phylum Arthropoda; class Insecta; order Hemiptera; family Aphalaridae; genus Pachypsylla; species Pachypsylla venusta. Next base: position 20,224,063 of record CM022883.1, on the reverse strand, counting down.
GTAAACAAGATATCTCAAGAACGGTAACTGTTAGAGACTTGAAATTTTATATGTACTTCGAGTATATGCCCGGAACGAACCACGAATCTTTTGTTTAAAATCGAAGTAACTGTTGGCGGTATTTTGCCGCTCTTTAGCGGTTTCAATTAATCCCGCCTAAAAAGAAAACAGTAAGAGCTAGAGCTTCAGATTAAGTGCCTATTCATATTACTTTTATGTATTGATTGGGCGTAGACACCTTTGGCAGCAGCGTTATCTACCGTTGGCGGGTTTTAGCGGTTTTCGGCCGCTTTTTTGCGATTTCTGCCTAAAAAGAGAACGGTAAGTTTTGTACCCAATGAAATCGAATCTACTTTTTTGCCGCTTTTTAGCGGTTTTCACGAGTCTGGCATAAAAAAAAACGGTAAGACCTAGAGACTTGAATTTTTTTTTTACTATGTCAATTTCATGTATTGTACACGTCTCGATTTTCTTTATAGATAAGGAAAGTAGTGTGATGTTCACACTAGATTTTTTTCTTTTTATTGACAAATCCCTCCGCACTTCCTTTGCAAGCTTTTGTTTTCCTTTAGCTGTTTCCTTTTATTTTGTGAAAGGTCAAAATCAAAATGGCACACTAATTCTCGGGATTTATTTTCTCCTATCGAAAAGTATTATCTTAATTTGAAATCAAAATTTCGGATACAGAATGATTCTAACAATTGGAAGCTCTAAATTTCATAACAAGGTTTGTATTTGTGTAAAAACGGCGTGTTAGATATTTTCCCCTTCTTTTCTTTCGTACTCGTATTTCCTGCGAAACAACAAATTAATTAACTGATATCCAAATATAGTAATTGACCGAAAGTAGTGAAGTCTAGTTTTGACACTTCTATGTTTCTTTTTTTGTCTTTTTCCACGATAACTCTTGAACGCCTTGTCCGATTTTATTGAAACTTGGTATGGCTTTTTATTACTATAGAACTGTTCTATGGTTAGATTTTGGGTCATATTGACATTATCAAAAGTATTCCATCAATTTCAGGTATCTTATTCTTCTTCTTCTTTCAACTTTAAATATCAGGTATCTTCTTCTTTAACTTTAAATTTCAGGTATCTTCTTCTTTAACTTTAAATTTCAGGTATCTTCTTCTTCTTTAACTTTAAATTTCAGGTATCTTCTTCTTTAACTTTAAATTTCAGATATCTTCTTCTTCTTTAACTTTAAATTTCAGGTATCTTCTTCTTTAACTTTAAATTTCAGGTATCGTATTCTTCTTTAACTTTAAATTTCAGGTATCTTCTTCTTTTTTAACTTTAAATTTCAGGTATCTTCTTCTTTTTTAACTCTAAATTTCAGGTATCTTCTTCTTTAACTTTAAATTTCAGGTATCTTCTTCTTTAACTTAAAAATTCAGGTATCTTCTTCTTCTTTAACTTTAAAATTCAGGTATCTTCTTCTCCTTTAACTTTAAATTTCAGGTATCTTTTTTAACTTTACATTTCAGGTATCTTCTTCTTCTTTAACTTTACATTTCAGGTATCTTCTTCTTCTTTAACTTTAAATTTCAGGTATCTTCTTCTTCTTTAACTTTAAATTTCAGGTATCTTCTTCTTCTTTAAATTTCAGGTATCTTCTTCTTCTTTAAATTTCAGGTATCTTCTTCTTCTTTAACTTTAGAGGTCGGCGTGGCCTTCCTTAATTCTATCATGCCAGAACCTTCTTTTCAGTGCCTATACTCCCTTTATCTCTATCATTTCCTGGTGCGGTAATCCTGTTTTTCTTCTCATAATATCAATGCGTGGTAAATACCATTTCTTGATGAATTTCTATTTTTGTTTTGAAGCAGAGTTTTTTTAAAGGCTGGATATCCTCCCTAAACCCAAAACTTCTGTATTTACACGGGCTTAGGACCGTCACTTAATGAAGCTTGCTCTTCCCTCGGTGGCTACATTCAGAGCCTTCAGTACTGAGGGCGCTACAATCCTATCAAACATTCCTGTGTGGACGATAGAACAAAGATCAGGTGCAACGCCGAACAGAACAAAGAACGTTCTGGTCGGGTTCCAGGGAGGAATCAAACTGTATGCAGCGTGTTATCTGCTAATATCAAAAACTGTTTATTTCTTGCCTACAAAAGTTCTATTTCCACATTACGTTATCAAAAAAACAAACTTTTCAAGAAATTTCCCTTTCTTTATTTCCGAAAAAAAGGAATCAAAAATAAAGCTCAAAAGAAAGAAAGAGAATAGAATTTGGGGAGGGAGCGGAGAGATAATAGAGAGGGGAGAAAGTTGGAAAGTTGTTGAAAAATAAGAACCTATATCCCGAATATATGAAAATATATTTATTGGTCATCACAGGGTCGAATCAAAGACTCACACATTATATAGTTCATTAATTAAAATGAGTGTACGAGCTATACTTCTTATGCAGAAATAGACTCTGGTGGGTAACAGTGGTTACCCACCAGAGAGAGTGGTGCACGCATAGGGCCGTTGACACAATAATAATTTGGACAATTGAAAAATGTTCAATTTTCGTTAATATTATTTGTACTTGTTCATTCCATTTACAGATTTATTATAGGTAGATAATAGATTCATTATAGATCCTTGAAATAAACATCTTAATGGGATTCCTTTCAATCAAACGATTAAAGAGATTTCGCCAGATGACCTGTGAAGTAGTGTCTCCAAGGCATTAATTAGAAACTAGCTGTTTTCCCGTGCTTCGCTAAGGTTACAAAATTCAACAACAATGTCGAGATCGCGAAATTAAATCTTCCCAATTTGAGGAACCGACCCCAGAGTGAACACGGCTCCTATTTAGAAAATTCAATATTTTACTCAAAGATATTACTTTTTGCACTGCGGAACACCTTCGTATAAAATTTCAGCTTTCTCGCTCATCCGAAGTGATACTTCTTAACTATGGATTTTGAGCTGACCACCAGAGTGAGCACTACTCCTAGTTAGAAAATTCAACAATGTATTCAAGGATATGATTTTTGAACTTTAAATTTTTTCCTTTCTTATTACCCACCTACATACTAAAAGGGACCTGTGTGCCAAATTCAAGTCTCTACGTTTAGCCATCGCGGAGCTACGTTGATTATCATTCAGTCAGTCAGTATACCAACTGGGCTTTGCGTTTTATAAGTATAGATGACTTCCTGACCCCAAGGCCTTAGAGTCTCTATTACAAAGACGGAGAAGCAAATGTTTCTTTGATGGTCTTATATTTATTAGAAGACTGATGACTAATAGCTTTTGGCCAAAATGAATTCCACGGCCGGCCCAAGGAAAGGACGCATACGTAGTTGCGGGAATCAGCTTGTTCTCTACGGTCCGTGAATTCTATAGCTATAGCAGGCCTCTTAGTGTTGGGTCAAATTGATCTCGAGACACCTCTTTATCTGAATTGGCCAACTCCCGGCCTCAAAGAAACTTATTGATAGTTCTTGTAATATTTAGGCTTGTTACGATATTGGCCTTTATGCGATATCCAATATCGATATTTTTCCGGTATCGATATCGCGATATTATTGCAAAGGAAATATCGGCAATATCGAAAGATATCGGTTCGAATTTCAGTTTACAAAGTTATGATGTGAGAATTGAAGCTTAATTTAAACATTTCTAAAGACAACGATCATACCACATTGAATACCCCAGTTCCCGTCAGATCACTGAAGTTAAGCAACGTCCGGGCGTGGTCAGTACTTGGATGGGTGACCGCTTGGGAACACCACGTATCGTTGCCTTTTTCCGGCCCAACCCAGGCTGGGTGAGGTCAATGTGGGTAGCTGGTTTGCAAGTTTCCAGCGATGGAGGCTAAAACCCCTGTCTTGAATGACCAATAGATGTTAAGGAGACGTTAAGCCAAATTAAAAAAAACAAAAAACAAACCATTTCTAGCTTAGTTTACTCTACGGGTCTACGGATTATGATTACTTAAAAAACAGCAAATGGAATGCAAAATAATAATAATAAAATGAAAACCATCGATAATCCCTAGTAATGAGTGTCGAAATCTATAATAGAGACGGAACGAAATCTGGTGTTACACTGATGAGGATTTAGTCGCACCCTAAATTTGAGTTTAACTCTGAAGTGAAGAAAAACAAAGTCATTTATCAAAATATTTTTCGTTAGGTCAACAATTTTATTTACTTCAGCAATTCCTGCAGTAGCATCAGCGGGAGGAGAAATTGGCGGCAGGACTAACCGCAGATTCAGCAATAATTGTTGCGGAAACATATCAATCAGTATAACATGCGCTACGATAGAAATCAAGGAAGAGCAGATGAGCTTGCTGAAGTATAGGAATCATGTTTCACAGAACGGAAATCGTGGCGGCATGATTAACCACAGATTAAGCAATAATTATTGTAGAAACATATCCTGTGATACAACAGGATTCAAGGAAGAGCAGATCAGCTTGCTGAAGAATAGGAATCATGTTTCACAGAACGGAAATCGTGGCGGCATGATAAACCGCAGATTAATTTATAATTATTGTAGAAACATATCCTGTGATACAACAGAATTCAAGGAAGAGCAGATCAGCTTGCTGAAGTATAGGAATCATGTTTTACAAAACGGAAATCGTGGCGGCATGATTAACCGCAAATTAAGCAATAATTATTGTAGAAACATATCCTGTGATACAACAGGATTCAAGGAAGGGCAGATCAGCTTGCTGAAGTATAGGAATCATGTTTCACAGAACGGAAATCGTGGCGGCATGATTAACCGCAGATTAAGCAGTAATTATTGTAGAAACATATCCTGTGATACAAAGGAAGTGAGGATCAGCGATTCTTGCTGTAGAACAGAAATTCTGGAGAAAGGTTTATATCTTTGTAGTACTGCGATTCTTGTAGAATCGTCAGTAAAACAAATTCTAAAGGGGGCGGTCAGGGCCAGATTAACAATAGTAGCACTTGTAACACGTGCTACAGGCCCCGTACTGACAACTTACACTACATATTTCGACATTTCTGGGTTGAAAATTGAAAAAACATATCATTTTGTCGGGGCCCCAAACTCTTCAAAGTATGTAGTAAAATCTAATTTAAGAAAGTACAAGCAGGTACTTACTACCTAAGAACTTAATAAAGAAACGAGTATTGCAACATAAGCAAATTGTTTTTTTAGCATGAGCGGTAGGTAACCATGTTTTATCGATGTTGGTATACTCAAAATTTAATTTAACTTTTCTCTACCATCTCAGGTACTAGACTATAAGGCCAAAAGGTAATGAATTGTTGCACTGGCTCCAAAAAGTATACTACTTGAAGTGCGCCGGCGGGGGTGGAGGGGACCCCGCTCTGTGAAAGTGCTACGGGCCCCGCGGAAGGTTAATCTCGCCTTAGGGGCGGTTACAGATTTTCAATTGAGGGGGCAATCAAAGGGTTGGGTGAAAGAGAATTCCTCAGGAATTAACCCCGCCCTTTTTGGACTATATTAATCTAGCCAAACTATATCTTTTCCTAACTTTTCTCTCCTTTTTCTTCTTAATTCTTTCTTTCTACCCTTCCTCTTTTCCGTGTATATTGTTTCATTCAATAAAGTGTAAAAAAAAAAAAAAAAAAATGTCACTATTGGAGTTAGTAAAATAAATGAATACAAAGCAATTAAGTAATGTTTTTATATTCTTCAAAAATGAGATTCGACGGATGGCCTCCACACCACACCCCTCCAGTGTGCGCATCTGATTTGAAATTCAAGGTTGAGAAAAGGGTAAAAACCGTAAATATTGTGGTTCTATATTTTCTATAGCTCGTACACACATTTTAATTAATGAACTATCATTAATTGTGGTCTGTTCTGATAAGTCTATTTCTTCATCAGAAGTATAGCTCGTACACTCATTTTAATTAATGAACTATCATTAATTGTGGTCTGTTCTGATAAGTCTATTTCTTCATGAGAAGTACTCGTACACTCATTTTAATTAATGAACTATCATTAATTGTGGTCTGTTCTGATAAGTCTATTTCTTCGTAAGAAGTATAGCTCGTACTCTCATTTTAATTAATGAACTATCATTAATTGTGATCTGTTCTGATAAGTCTATTTCTTCATGAGAAGTACTCGTACACTCATTTTAATTAATGAACTATCATTAATTGTGGTCTGTTCTGATAAGTCTATTTCTTCATAAGAAGCATAGCTCGTACACTCATTTTAATTAATGAACTATCATTAATTGTGGTCTGTTCTGATAAGTCTATTTCTTCATAAGAAGTAGCTCGTACACTCATTTTAATATAATGAACTATCATTAATTGTGGTCTGTTCTGATAAGTCTATTTCTTCATAAGAAGTAGCTCTTACACTCATTTTAATTAATGATCTATCATTAATTGTGGTCTGTTCTGATAAGTCTATTTCTTCATAAGAAGTAGCTCTTACACTCATTTTAATTAATGAACTATCATTAATTGTAGTCTGTTCTGATAAGTCTATTCCTGACAGGTTTTCCAATGAGACCCCAAGATAGACTATTTCATAAATAAATATTTTAAAGGCTGTTGTTTTTGTTGACAAGGTGTGGTGGAGATAGAAAATCCCAACGGGGCCATAATGTGCGAGAGGCAATTTTTCATTCATTTCAATTGTTTTCATTTTGTTAATAATAAAGCTGCCGCAGCAGGGTGGTGGCGTGGCAAGCGGCGTTATCTTCCGTCTTTTGTTTCCATAAGAAAACAAAAAACAAAGAGGAATCTGTTAACAAAGAGAAAATATCGTTCTCTACAGAAGGATATTGTGTTGGAAGATTTGGTGGGGGGAAAGGGGGAACAGGTGTCCTCAAATGAAATTTTGTAACTTATCTGGGTCTTACTTTGGAGTTGTAAATAAATATAAAACTCCCGTTTTAGATAGCTTATTTGAATGGACATATCAATACGAATATTTTGGTTTAATATTTTTAATTCATTATTTCCAATAATTGAACCTTTGCAATCATTACGAAAAAAGAAATACCCCTACTCAAAATTTGATATTTTAAAAATCGAATAAAAAAATCCGTTTGAACCGCCGTGATGGGCACTTTTACCACTTAGCGTTTTTCGATCGATTTGGATGAAATTTGATGTGTAGGTTTCGTTTGGGGTTTCATTGTGTCACTAAACTTTCGGGTGCAATCCAACATACCGTTGGCGGTTTTTGCCGCTTTTTATCGGTTTTCACTTATCCTCTCTAAAAGGGAATGGTAAGAGCTAAGAGACTTGAAATTTGTTATGCACTTATGTCAAATTTAGGATCTCATATAATTATGAGACCCTAAATTTCGGGCCCCAGAACTTTGGGGGGCTATCTTTTGGAGAAGGCTATTTTTTTCTTTAGCCAGTAAAATAATAAACATCACTTGCGTCAAATTTTCAGAGTTTTTTTTTCAAATGTTTTTTTTAAATATTGTACATAGGTATTCAAGGTAAAAAGATCATCAGCCTTTGCCCTAATCCTATTTACTATCACCTCTCAACTCAAAGAGTGCATTTTTATATCTTATTTCAGCATAAGGGTTGATGCATTAAGTCTTCCCGTTAAAGGATACCTCATACTCTCTAATGGTTCGTGCACAGTACAAGTTTTTGGCTTTGAAACTTTGCATAAACCTTGTTGCCAAAATGCATGACCTAATGTGTTCACGTAAAGCCAAAGAAGACAGATTTACGTTACTTAAACATTATATCGGTCAATCGAGACGGAGATTTTACTCGTACCCTCCATTCGTTGGAAACTTACAAACTAGCTGCCCACATTCATATCACCCAGCCTTGTTTGGGCCAGCATTCAGAGGCAAAAAATTACATGGTCACCCACTACGTAAAACCTTGCTAAACGTTAGTTAACTTCAGTTATATTTAAACTGGTTTTCAAAGTACCATATATATAGATGCTGGTTATAGTTACTTCTTCTTTGTTCGGTTAAGGGCCATATTCTAAAACACTCCTTTAGTGAGAGTTGGAGTTGTGACTACTACTTTAGTGTCTGATTTGTATTCTAAAAAATGTTCTGACCAAAAAATTACATGTAAATTTATCTGTCACTTTAGCGAAGTGGACACTCTCACTTTTTCAATATTTTCAATGTAAAAATACTCTGTGGCTATTTTTTCGTATTCTAAAACCAAACTTTTTAAAATTTTAGAAAACAGGAAACTTCGTTTATTTAGTTGATTTTCTTTTGAAACGTGTTTATTATTCTTGAATTAATCTTGCATCGTTTCGCACGGGGGTGTGTTTTTGAATAATTTTAAGTCAAAACTATCACATTTACGATTTTTTATATGACGAAGAATTTCGTTTACTTTTCAATTTAAAATACGCTTCAAAAAGTGAAACATTATTCCAATGAATACAAAGCAGTAGAAAAATTACATGTACGGAATTATTATTAAAAGGTACATAAAGTCCCCTTCCCATCCTCTCTGGCCTAAACAACAACAAAAAGCGGAACACTGTTCCAATGAATACAAAGCAGTAGAAAAATTACATGTACGGAAAAATTATTAAAAGGTACGAAAAGTCCCCNAAAAATCCTGTGTTATTGCACATCTAGAACATAAAGCGAACCTACAAACCAAATTTCAGCCCCCAGAAATATACCGGTACGGAGAAACAGTGATAAAAAGGTGATTTTCATATGTAAACGCGCCCCTTTTTCACCCGCGGCGGGCGCCCCAATTGGAATATTTAAAAATCCTTTTGGAATATTTAAAAAAGACCTAAGTGCGACCTACATGCCAAATTTCAGCCTCCTAGGACGTACCAATGCGGAGAAATCGCGATGATGTCACGCACTGAGAAAAATGTTTTTTTAGGATTGCACTAAAATGATAAGTTGGGATTTGTTTGACCTTTTCCAAGATTTAAAAAGTTGTTATGTCGTTTTCAAAAACGATATTTTATCCATTGGTGGCCTTTCTATACTTGAAAGTACAACATGTGCTTCTAAATCGTAGGTATCCTTTTCTTGAGTAGAATATTAACCTTTGAGGCAGAAATTATACTTTTATGTAATCACAAATCATACTTTTGCAATCAGAGTCATTTTTTGATGACGTCATTGATAAATGTGATTTTTGGTAAGGACACGTTGTGAATAGCAAACCATGGTCAAGGTTCAATAAATCATAGCGCATGATTTGGTTGGTATTATTTTAGATATTATGAAGTACAACATTTTACTGGTGACGTCACTCGTTTTGTGTTTTGGGGAAAGGATAAAGTATGAAGGAAAAAACATAAAAATTTATTGAGGTGACGTCATATGCTTTTGTAAAAGCATAACATGTGCGGCCAAAAGCAAAGGAATCGCACTATACTCAGGGTAAATTGATGAGTGCGATGAATTTCTACACTGGAGATTGAGGTTCGAATCCTAGTGTCTGTAAAATGTAGATACCTAATATGCAAATGGGGAAATATTATTCTTATAGTACTTGGTATTCGCATCTTTATAGTAGGTGCCTATACTGCCCAATTAGGACTGATCCCATTGCGGGAAGGCAATGTCGAATTTTTGAGATATTTATATTGATTATTGACCTCGGCTGGTATTGAATTCTTAACCACTGGATGAGTAAAAAGAGAATTTCAGAGATCTTTAATGTGCTTGAGAAATATATTCCAGGAATAAAAATTATCATTTAGAAACACCGCCCTAATACCTTATATATATATATTATATAATATTTTTTAGAACATTATAGGAGCCAGAATATTCTATCAGAATATTGTTAAAAGAAGTACCGCTTGTCGGCTTCTTTGATTCTGATTTGTTTGTAACCATTTTCCTTGTATAGCTTGTAGAGTCCTCGACACTGCGTGAAGTGAGAGGAGGGAGACTCCAGTTAGTTACAATTTGCAATTTTTGTTTTTCAGTTTTGCGTTCTTCGGCGATTCAGCGAATATTTTTAAATTAATTGTGTGTGTTAATTCTTGTGAATTGTGAACTAACATTATTTTATTTTTATTATCAATTACTTATGTCGTGTAAAATATTATATTAGATAACAGATGATACTGTAGAGACCTGCTTATTTAACAAAATTATAACACTCACAATAATTAAATAACTTTAATTATTGTGAGTGTTTTTTTTTTTTNTTTTTTTTTTTTTTTTTTTTTTTTTGTATTTTAAACTTTCCTAATTATTTCAAGTCTAAATTTTTTCATAAAGTAATGTATAATCTAAACTTAATACGTAGGTATATTGATTATTTTTAGACTATATCGAAGTAGTTTAAAAAAAAACCTAATATGTTCTAACAACTACAGCCATGCCTCCGCCGCACGCAAGCGGGCGGAGCCCGCTCTTATTTTTTTACATTAAAAAAATTGCCCCCCCCCCAAAATATTCATCTAGCAACGCCTAAGTATGGTTAGGTACATACAAGTCAAAGCACAAAAAACTCCAAGCAAGACACAGGGTGCATTTGAAAGACAAAAGAGAACTCCAGTGAGCTTTTATGTGCTTCAGATGTGTATTCCATGAATAAAAAGCACATGCTTACATTTAAACCATAAAATATGATTTATTTTTAGGAAAGAAGTACATTATAAACATACAATGTAAAGAATGTACATTTGAAGCCGAAATTCTACAACAAAACTACCTGTTCATACTTGTAAACACGAAAAAGGCATTAAAAGTAGAAATTATTCTTTTATATACAAAATTGTAACTTTAAAGCACAGAATAACTTCCTATCCTTTTTTTTTTGCCAAATTCAAGAATAAAGTGGTTACAAAAGCACAAAACAAGACAATTTGTTGGTTTCTATGCTTGTAAAGACATTCCATACACTTCTAATAGAGTACATTATGCCTGTAAAGTACGCAATGTCTTAAAAATGTACAAACTTGTTCTTTGTGCATTATAAATCACAAAACAGAAATCCTATGACTTTTTTGTCCCTTTAAACCACAAAACAAAACTTCATCGTACCATTTATCATATGCAGAATACATACTTCGTGTATTTGGGCATAAATTGTGCTTCCAAAAGCATGATTCATGTTTGGTTAATCTTACTCCACACCATGCTAAAACGTAAAACCAGAGTGTTATTTTAAATTGAACTCTTGTGCCGAACGGTTCGTCCGTTCGGCACAAGTCCGTACTCCATAATTCATAGGATTAATAATAATTCTTGATAAGTGGATTACTCAAAAATTTAAAAATAAATTTTTAAAGACAAAATAAATTCCTCAATCGCTTATTCTGTCCTATGAAATATAAATAAAGTTACTTTTTTTTTAACGTAAATATTTTTGTACCTAATCATAATAAGTACCTAAAATGTTTCTTTTCAGATACATTACTCTAGTACCTGCATAATATGTTTATCGCTACATAACAAAAAATAATTGCAAAGTGACTTTTTTTTTTCAAGTAATACCCAATCCACATTAGTGACCTCAATAGAAATAACTTTTGGAATTTCCACTTTCTTAGCCTAACTGAATGTAACTACACACATGCAATAAAATTCCGATATAGACCTTGTCCTTTGAAATACCGGACTTTTGCTATTCCTGGATCCGTCCCAGAGTACCTTTCAAGAGCTCATTAATCATTAATGCAGTGTCCGTCAGAAGTGTCGCCTGGTTCGTGTTTTTGAGATTCAACAATGGCTGACATTGAAGTCGAAATTCTTTTGATGGAATGGGGATTTCAATCGAAAGTGGAGGTTTTCAAAGGTACGTAAATGCATTTTTATTTAGGTACTTGTAACTATATAATTTAATATTTTAATCAGTGAAGTTGTTATATATTCTAATTTTATCAATAATGACGTGTATAAAGACAAAATAAATTCCCAACTTTCTGGAAACTTTCATCTAGGTAAAATTTGATTTCTTGGTTTTATTTAACGTCCCTTTTTATCTTACTGAAGGTTATATGAGACGAGGGTTGTACCCTCCAGGTTTTGATCGTAATAATATATAATTGAACACTTTATTGAGTAAAATTGCCGATTTCAAAATAGCTTCTCGCCCCTGATAATTTTTTTTGAAAAAATGAAAAGTTCTTCCTTATTTTATTTGTACTATTTAAATTTCTTGTGAGATATCAACACTTTTTGTCAATAAAAGTCACTTCCGGGGGTCGAACCTGGATCTCACCATAACCATTTGATTGGCATTGACCTGTTCCTATCCCTAGAGCTTCATAATTCTAAAATTCCAAGCCGTTCAAAAGTTAAGGGGGGGGGTGACCCGTCAGTTTGAGACACGCTGTATAATTTAAACAATTTAATCGAAGGGAGAGGTTAACGCCTAAGGCGTTTTCTTCCACTTTTCTTTGGTCGTACCATACTAACTACTCACATTAACCTCACCCACATGCTCGACGGTCGACGTTGTTTAACGTCAGTGATCTGAGAGGAACCGATGTAAGTTTGGATTTTAATCCTTTCTTTATATTTGTGTTTTTTTCGCCTTTTAAAAGTTGGCAGTGTATTTGAAGAGTGATCATCAATAATGTGTTACGTGCTAAAACGTTAATTTTGAGATATTGGAAATTTTTCTGTCTGGTCATTACATCCAAACATACTAGGAGTGCCATCTTCGGAGAATTTTCTAATTTTCAATTTTCTAGGATGGATTACATTATTGATGGTTGTCCTAAAGTACATTTTCTGATAGATGGCCATTGTCAAAGATCGGAACGGAACATTATGTGACCTTCATGTATTTAATTATTATTTTTTTAGAGAGAAGATGCAAAATCGGTCAGGGTTTTCATTTGTCTAATATGGGGTTATAAATAACTACGTACAGATCGTAAAGGTCAAATATTAAAGTGAATAGTCAAATCTTCATAGGTACCTTGAATTTATTTCCGGTAGAATCAAAATATGCAATCAAAAAGTGGTCATTCCATTTAGAGAGACTTCAGGACGTAAAATAATGTTTGTTTATTTGGGGTTAACGTCGTTTTCAACGGCAATGTTTATATGACCACGGGATTTTACCCTCCATTTGCTGAACAAGCTACCCCAGCTACTCAAATTAACACCACCCAGCCTGAATTTGGACGGGAAAAACCAGCATCACATGTAAGCACTTAGACGTCACAGTTCAAATTTTATAAGAAAACGTTCATTATTTTGTATATACAAAAAAAAGTTTATTATTTTGTACAATTTTCATATGTTCTAGAGAATGAAATAGACATTGGCTCCCTGAAAGATCTGGAAGATGAACATTTAAAGGAACTGTTTCCAATAATTGCACAACGAATCCGGTTCAAAAAACAGCTCGACATATGGAAAGGCAATTTCCGGAAGGAATTAGCAACGAATTCTGAAGGGTCACAATATACAATTAAAGAATATTTAAACTTAGACAACGATAATACGGGCAACTCACAAACAACGGTATCAACTCCAACATGCACACTTGGTAATAACCCCAGCACACCTCAAATAGGATACTTGCAGAATTACCAACATAACACGGGCAACTCACAAACAACAGTATCAACTCCAACATGCACACTTGATAGTCCAACATACACACTTGGTAATAACCCCAACACACCTCAAATAGGATATTTACAGAATTACCAACATAACACGGGCAACTCACAAACAACAGTATCAACTCCAACTTGCACACTTGATAGTCCAACATACACATTTGGTAATAACCCCAGCACACCTCAAATAGGATACTTACAGAATTACCAATATAACACGGGCAACTCACAAACAACAGTATCAACTCCAATATGCACAAATATCCACTCATCATATTCACTGCATCATCTTGACCAAAATTATGTACAACAAGTACTGTTACAATCTGTAGACGGTAGGGTCTTACTTGCAAAACAATCCCTATTAGCACATGAAGAAAGGAAACTCTTAGCAAAGCTCTTGGTCGGGAGCATCCTAAATTCAAATCCGAACTATCAATTTGAGCCCACATACTACAAAGCACTAGCAAAACAAATAGGGGAGTTACTACCAAATGAGAAGCCGTCCCTCTACTATTCAGATAGAATTCCTGCAACTAAAGACCTGGAAGCAAAGAACGCTAGCGGATTCTTATTTCAAGCTGTGAGGACCCGTTGCAGGAAATTGGTTTCTAAGGGTGCAAGACGAGCCAGATCAAAATCTTCATCAACAAAGGACTCGATCACATCAACGAGAGCATCTACACCAACGACAGCATCTACTAGCGACGAAGAAGTAGATGGTAAGTAAGTGTGATTTGTTAAAAACAAATTGAAAATGCCATTCATAATGTTCATAGTTACATAACCAATTTTGATGAAATTTAAAATGGGCCCATATTTGTGCGTTTTTATCAGGGGCCCCCGCCAGTGGGTCCAATAAGCTCCTACAATTAACTATAGCTTTTTTTAAAAAAGGTCCCGTTTATTCAAATAAAATTCAAAACAATTAATGTCTGTAGCCTGTAGGGATTATTCAACTTATAGTAATCACTGTTTTCCAGCTTTCAGTCAGAGTTGCTCCTCCCCCCAGGACTGAGAACGTCCCATTTCGGCCAAATTTCTAAAATCCAAATCATACGAGTATAACCAATTTTGAAGAAATTTAAATCTGGTAATCATAGCAATATTTTACCTAAAGACATAGTTCCCAGCAGGGTCCCGAACACGAATAAATGTAAAAGTCCCCTAATTTTCCTAAATATATGCACAGTCACCTGAGTAATTTATTGGATATTTTTTGGTATTTTGAAGAAATCTCGGTTTTGGGGTTCCAGGAGCCCACAAATGTAAAAATGAAAAAGTTGTCTAATTTTGATAAAATTTGGTATACACAGTCACCCAAGTATTATAATTGACAATTTTTGGTATTTCGTGGGAATTTTGCTTTTGGGGCCCGTGCAGGGGCCCACAAATGAAAATACACAAAATTTATCTGATTTTTATAAAATTTGGTATTTACAGTGATCGAAGTATTCTACATTTTTGCTATTTTGTAGAAATTTTAGCCCTTGAATTTGTTGTCCCTGAAATCTGCCACTCTGGGTTTCAGCCTTGTATCCGGATCGAGTGACTAGCTTCGCCAATTCATTATACACAAAGAGAGAGCTGATTCTCACTCTGGGATTGAAATTTGTATCCAAGTGTCCCGAATTGAAGCAGATCCTGAAGGAGACTGACAAGCTTGGTGAAATCGCAAAAGATTCTGTGGCTCTCTACACCTTGCCCTACCTGCTTCCAACGGCAAGCACCCTTAAAAAGAAAAGTGGAAAACAATGGAAACCCTCCAAAACGGAAGTTAGGGAAGGATTTCTTTTGAAAGTATCAAGCACAGCCAATTTAGAATCCGATATCCAGGTGAAGGTAAAAAAATTGGAACAATTCAACTGTAGGTTGCAACCATTCATTACTTTTGTTGGTGATATTATTGATCCCAAAGAAGTATTTGTGGTAGTGTCAACAAAACATAAGTTCAAAGTAGAATGTATATCAAGGGCAGTTGACATCTGCTTCAAAATCATTCATGCAACTAACTTAGAATACCAATTTGAAAGTAGAGATCTGTGGTTAGTAATTCAACGTGGCTTTTACAATTTGAAAACTTCCTTTGATTACAATTTTGAAAATGAATATGATTACATTAATCAAAATGTGAAAAGTTTGTTACATGACCTTGATTTTGAACTCTAGAATTTAATATCTTCTTTGTCTAAAAGCTTTTGCCCTTGCTTACTTGAAAATGGCCTCATGCAGCAGTTGTTCCAAATTATTTCCCTCGATAAACACTCTAATACATCATATGGGAATGTTTTGTAAGAAAAGAAGTGGTCGATCTTTTAAATGTGGCGAATTGGGATGTTTTAGAACTTATTCGACTACTAATTCTTTCAGGAAACATTTACGTTTTTCTCATAGTCTACCCATATCTTCAGAGAATCCACACAATTCTATTTCTTCTCCTTTGAAACCTCTTACGTCTGCAGAGGTGGAAGACTCTAGTACTCCAGTTTCATTAGCATTGTTGATCAAGGAGAAAATGGCTAAAGTTTTTGCTTCTTTATATGTTGACCCAAATGTCCCACGTAAACAAGTCCAAATTTTTGCTTCCCAATTTATTTCTTTTTTTGATTTTTTGAGCACCCATTTAAGTCAATATTTTGAAAATTCCAGAATGCCAGACGACATTCGAAAACTGTTAACCGACTGTAGAAATACGTTAGGAATGTTTGATTCTGAATACAAAAGATTAAAATGTTTTGAGTCACAAGGGTCTTATGTACCAGCGGAACAGCACTGTCTAGGGTACAGAGAGGAATTGAAAGGACTGAACAGAAATTTTGTCCAGAGTCCCAATTTGTTGCAATTAGTTCCACTGGGTAGGGTTTTCCAGCTTTTCTTCTCATTACCAAATATTTTAAAAGAAACTTTGGAAAATATAGACAAATTAAGAGAATCTGATCCAATTCGTAATATTATTCATGGTTCAACATGGAAAAACATGACATCTTTTTTTACACGCAAAGAAAACGAAATTCACATTCCTCTTGTTTTATATTATGATGATTTTGAGGTTAACAATCCACTTGGAAGTCACTGTACTATACACAAGTTGGGTGCTCTCTATGTTTCTATTCCTGTCCTTCCTAAGAAATATGCATCCCTTTTGAACTGTATATTTCTGTTTTCTTTGTTTCATGCCTCTGACCGTAAACAGTTTGGAAATAAAGCTATATTTGAAAAACCTATAAGTTACTTGAATTTTTTAAGCTCAGAGGGCATACAGATTTCAACAGATATATTTACTGGTACCCTAAAATTTCATGTTGCTTGTTTTACGGGAGACAATTTGGGACTAAATGGTGTTCTAGGCTTTGTTGAATCTTTCGTTGCCAATCATTGTTGTAGGCTTTGTAATGCAAGCAAAGATGAAATGCAATTTTTAGACAAAGAAGATATTAACTGTCTAAGAACTAAAGAGGAATATGAAAATTCTCTTTCTACTAATAATGTTTCACTAACGGGAATTAAGGAGAGATGTGTTTGGTTTGGTTTACAAGGCTTTGGCTTATACACCGTTCCTTGTTTGGATTTACTGCACGATTATCTAGAGGGAGTTTGTCGATACACTTTGCAGTTTATTGTGAAGTATTTAGTAACTTCCAAAATTGTAGACCTTGCCTTTCTTATCACTCGCATAAAAAATTTCGATTATGGACCTGATGGCTCATCTAGCCCTGCTAATGCCATTGTTTTAGAAGGCCCAAACATTAAAATTAAAACTTCAGCTTCAGAAATGGCCAAGTTGGTTCGTTATTTCACTCTAATCATAGGGGAATATGTATCAGACAGTGATGAAATTTGGTCATTGTATCTTGTTTTGCGTGAACTTTTAGACAAATTAATGACACATAGATATTACAAAGAGACTATTGCGCACCTGGCATCTTTGATTCAGGATCTAATACGTAAATTTTCTAAATTATCAAATGAAAACATAAAACCCAAATTTCACTTTTTAACTCATTATCCTTCTATTGTTGAGAAATTTGGTCCTCTTACACAGATATGGACAATGCGTTTTGAGGCTAAACACCGTGTAGGGAAGTCTGTAGCTAAGTCAATAGCTTCAAGAGTCAACATTTGTAAATCAGTGACCTTGAGAAATCAATTGATTCTCAATTCAATTTTCATTCAAAAACAAACCTTCAAAACTTTCATTTTAGGTAAAAAAAGGCCCCTTTCTGGAGCTGAAATAATTGAATTCAGGGAAAATTTTGAACATAGTACATCCTCAGTTGTATCTGTTAAATGGTTTAAACTGGACGGGGTGAGGGTTGAAGAAGGAAGTATTCTAATCCTGCATTTGTGTGCTCATACTTATTATCCTGTGTTCGTAAAAGTTATAGACATTTGGGTTGACAATCAAACCGAAGAAATTTTCTTTTCTTCTTTGCAATTTGAAACCGAATATTTTGAAGATCACTTTTTTGCGTACAAAGTTGTTCCAACTTCTATTCGGAAACATTTTCGCTTAGGTGAACTTCATTCACCGGTTCCACATACACTATCTCATCTTTCAAATGGAAGCAGATTCATAACTTTGCGTATTTCAATTGATTAATTTAATGTTTGTAGGAAACTTAATATTGAACTAGTCTGCTCTTATATTTTATTGGGCAGGATAAACTAGACATACATGGTGGTTAGGCCGACCACACACGTTCATGCTTACATGTACAGGCGTGCCTGAACGTGTGTGGCAGAAAAAATTAACGAGCTAATCTTTTTCTGCAATACACTTTCATACATGCATGACAGGCATGCACGCATGTACATGCAAGCATGAACGTGTGTGGCCGGCCATACACACTGTATTTCATTCTAATTAGTATATAAGGTGTGTAAATTTACTGTTTTTAATGACTTACTATAATATTATTGTTCCCATTATTATATTATTCGGACTTATAGCGTAACACTTTGCTACGTTGAAAGTCCGAACAGTATACGTAACATATTTTACAATGTACATATGTACATGCTGGTGTTGACAAATAAAAACAACGAAAACAGCTACTAGTGCGAAAAGGTCATTCCCTACCATACAAATAATATGGCTTTTCCCGTTTATTTGTTGTACCTCAATCTAATCTCAAAATAATTTGAGTGGCTCGTTGTTTCGTTTTTTTAACACCCTGCACCTATGTTGTAAATAAAAGTAATGTTTGTAATTTAATATCTTATATTTTATTGGATAGGATAAGCGAGACATACATAGTGATTTATTAACACCCTGTATTTCAATTGTAATTAGTATATTAGGTATGTAAATTTACTGTATTTTTTCATTACTTCCTATAATACTTGTGGATCAAGATGATCAGGTGTTCACGTTAGTGTTGTAGTCATTTGTAGAAAAATATATCTTAATCAAATTTAAAAAAAAATCATTTTTAAAAAACACAACATTGGGGGCCCAAATTTCTCAAAATTGAAAAGCCCTTAATACCAGCCATAACATATCAAAATTTTGCGTTTCTACAACAAACCGCTAAACAGATAAAAATCATATTAAAAAAACAATATTAGGTCCCCGNCCCCGGGGGGGGGGGGGGCAGGCCTCCCAAAACTATACAACTAATTTCCTTCATGTCCTAAACATGTATACCAAATTTGGTTGAATTGGGATACTATGTCAAGTAAAACCATATTAAGACAGATAATATACTATATATTCACTTTAGTTTATAGTCAAGTAAAGATATTTTATTTTATCTGCCTTAATATGTATACCAAATTTTGTCAAAATCGGATGAAAATTGTGGTTTGTATCGCGTAACATACATACACATGTACACACATATTCATATACAAGTGCATTTCGGGATGTTGTTGGGAGTCAAAACTAGAGTTCACTAACTTTATTATTTTATACATTGAAAAGAAATTGAGGTACAATGTACATAAATATGTATGTACATGGTGTTGACAAATAAAAACAACAGCTAAGTGCGAAAAGGTCATTCCCTACCATACAAATAATATGGCTTTTCCCGTTTATTTGTTGTACCTCAATCTAATCTCGAAATAATTTGAGTGGCTCGTTGTTCCTTTTTTTAATACCCTGCACCTATATAGTAAGTAAAACCTCTTTAAATATTGTTGTATTATATGTATTACATTGTTACTCTAAATTTTCATAATAAATCATTGACAAATTTTCTCTTAAAATAATCTTCCGTCTTTTCTCATTTTAATATCTGTTTCAGGTTGCTAGGTAATTTTGCATCGGTGATGGCACACAGTGATTTTCTGTCATACATATTTTTTATATGTTTGGGACTAATTGCTTATACAATTTTATTTGTCATTTGTCCCAAGCATAATAAATAAATGTATGAGACAATTTGCAAGTGCTTGGACCTATGCAAAATTGTCCTTTAACATACTTTGTACATATGTAAAGTGTATTGTATGCAAGTACCCAGTATACTTTATACAAGTATAAAGTTAACTGTATTGAAGCACACAGTATACTTTATACAACTATAAAGAGTACTGTATGCAAGCACACAGTGTACTTTATACAAGTATAAAGTGTACTCTATTGAAGCACACAGTATACTTTATACAAGTATAAAGTGTACTGTATGCTAGCGCACAGTGTACTTTATCCAAGTATAAAGTGTGCTTCATGCAAGCACCCAGTGTGCTTTCTACAAGTATAAGGTGTGCTTTATATAAGCACCTAGTATGATTATTACAACTATAAGGTGTGTTTTATGCAAGCACCCAGTGTTATTTAAAGTATATAGTATGTACTTTAAAAAAGGACAGCTTGTACTTCATAGATCTTTTAAATCCCCTTAAAAATGCACATATTGTGCTCTCAAATAGCATAACATGTGCTTTGGGAATAACAGAGTGTGCTAAATACACTTTGTTTCATCAATTTGAAACTGATCAATTGGCCTTAAGATACCTTGTTTTAAGTTGTTTCTGTGCACACAATACGCCTTAGAAAGGATCCATTGTATTGAACGGTAGATAGTGCATGCTTCCAAAAGCATGCGACGTACTTTGCAATTGGCATAGGTTTGCCTTGAGAAGAATAACCACTGTTCACAAAAAGCATAAACCCTGTTTCTTAAGAGGATAATAAGTATGCTGCAGATTTGTTTTGTGCTTATTTGTTAACTTCATAAGCTTGACGTGTGATTTTATGGGGTACACATAAGGTGTTATACAGACACATAGTATTTACCAAGAGGTAGGATGTGTACTTCGCTAAAGGATAAACTAGTCTTGTAAATGGGCAACCACCACAAATTGATGACGTCAGTACTATGACGTCATCAATTTTATTGTGCTTTTCTAAAGCACAAACAATTGTGATTTTCGGAAACGACATTTTGTACTTGACTTAAGCATATCCCTCCCNGAGGCGCCCAGTCACTGCCGAACTAAGATAGGGAATTACTGTATGACGTCATCTCGAACATGGCAAGGAACATAAACAAATGAAATGATATTGCCAGAGATGAAGGACGACAGCAGTATAAAATCCTAGGAGATTTCCTAAGAGGGAATCAGATC
>CM022883.1:20183470-20202903 GCA_012654025.1 Pachypsylla venusta | reverse complement strand
AGTTGTATTTTTTAATTTCTTATGTGAAATTGATATGAATGGGCACCCAATTTCAAGTTCTAGCTCTTTCCATTCTGGTTTTAGATGAAACCGCCAAATAGCGGCCTCCAACCGCTAATTAGCGGCCAACAATATATTATACTCTAATGTAAGTTGTATTCTTCAATTTCTTGTATGAAATTGATATGAAGAGGCACCAAATTTCAAGTTCTACCTCTTTCCATTATTCTGGTTTTAGGCGAAACCGCCAAAAAGCGGCCTTTAACCGCTAATTAGTGACCAACAATATATTACACTTCAACCTAAGTTGTATTTTTCAATTTTTTGTATGAAATTGGTATAAATAGGCACTAAACATGGTTGTATTTTTCAATTTTTTGTATGAAATTGGTATAAATAGGCACTAAAACTATTACCGTCCTCATTTTAAGCGGGATAAAACCGCCTACGGTATATTCGATTTTCACCAAAAGTTTATTTTGCCGTTCATGGCATAAAACTGACATACATACCAAATGTCTCTAGCACTTGCCGTTCTTGATATATCTTGTTGACAGACAGACACTGAGACACACACACGGACCATCGGACCAATGACTGAAACTCGAAATTTGGGCTCTAGGGACCCCAAATCATGTTTTGGCATTGAAAACTCGACATCGAAAATTTCAGCCCATTACAATACTTTCCTTTTATAGGATAAGGAAAGTAAAAAAACATTTTATTGATAGTCAAAAAATTCACTGAACACTAATGGCATATTGACGAGTATAAATTAGATTTTAAAATAATGCCGCAGAATATCATGCTATGGTCTCAACATGTAGAATGGAGTGGAGTGACAGAAAATATGCGTACCAGAAGATGGAAATGATAAATTTGCATCTCCTCCTCGCCTTGTCCAACAACTTTCTTCTGTTGGCCCCCATTCCACACACCATGCCATGAAAAGGTATAGGTAAAGAGATTAGGCACAGAACATAAGTTTGTGGCATGGTAGAATTGCGTCAACCCCAAATATAATGGGGAAAAGTTGAAGTTAATTAAAGGAATTAAAATATTTTTTAAATTTTCGTCTTGAGTCTTCTACGAAAATTAAAGTAAANGGAAAATAAACGGACAGAGTGACGTGATATTATTATGGGTAGTGGTGGCGTTACAATAGGAAAATAAACGGACAGAGTGACGTGATATTATTATGGGTAGTGGTGGCGTTACAATAGGAAAATAAACGGACAGAGTGACGTGATATTATTATGGGTAGTGGTGGCGTTACAATAGGAAAATAAACGGACAGAGTGACGTGATATTATTATGGGTAGTGGTGGCGTTACAATAGGAAAATAAACGGACAGAGTGACGTGATATTATTATGGGTAGTGGTGGCGTTACAATAGGAAAATAAACGGACAGAGTGACGTGATATTATTATGGGTAGTGGTGGCGTTACAATAGGAAAATAAACGGACAGAGTGACGTGATATTATTATGGGTAGTGGTGGCGTTACAATAGGAAAATAAACGGACAGAGTGACGTGATATTATTATGGGTAGTGGTGGCGTTACAATAGGAAAATAAACGGACAGAGTGACGTGATATTATTATGGGTAGTGGTGGCGTTACAATAGGAAAATAAACGGACAGAGTGACGTGATATTATTATGGGTAGTGGTGGCGTTACAATAGGAAAATAAACGGACAGAGTGACGTGATATTATTATGGGTAGTGGTGGCGTTACAATAGGAAAATAAACGGACAGAGTGACGTGATATTATTATGGGTAGTGGTGGCGTTACAATAGGAAAATAAACGGACAGAGTGACGTGATATTATTATGGGTAGTGGTGGCGTTACAATAGGAAAATAAACGGACAGAGTGGCGTGATATTATTATGGGTAGTGGTGGCGTTACAGTGATGTAGTGGCAGGGCGCTCTGGCTGGTAAACAGTAGGGTGTGGGTTCAAACCCAGTCAACCCATGGAATATTATTCTCATGAATATGGGATAATTACCACGTAATAATAGAAACCAAAAAACTGTCGGTGTCAAGGAAACATTATAGTCCTATTCGGGCAGTATAAATAAGGACTATTATTTTATATCTGGACACACACAGTTTCTGGTCCCCTATGTTTACATTCAGAATTTTTAGGTGAACAGTGGTATATTCGATAACATATATTCAATATTTGGTGACCCCAACGTGGACAGTGGACACTCTTAATAGCTCGATAAGTATAAATAATTTTCTAGGCATCAAAGTGTTTCTCAAATTTTGAAATCATATAGACAAAAATTTAATAAATATTTTAAAAATCAGGTCCTAAGCCCGTTTAAATACACAGATTTGCTTATGGCATGGTTGAATTAAGGACTTCAACGCCAACCTCAAATAGAATGGGGATAGGGTGAAGTTAGAGAAGAAGAAGGCTTCGAGGTTATAGAACGCACTAAAAAATATCAAATTTTCAGGGGGGTATTTTTTTTTCCTCCGGAAAATTCCAAAGGTTCATTATTGAAAATAATAAACCAAAAGAAGAATGTATTGTAATGGGTTAAAATNTGAGGTCAATGTGGGTAGCTGGTTTGCAAGTTTCCAGCGAATGGAGGGTAAAACCCCCGTCTTGAATGACCAATACATGTTAAAGAGACTTTAAGCCAAATTAAAATTCATCCTCATGATTTATGAGTTATTGAGCACTATAATAAAGAACATGGAGAGGTCGGGATTATCAACACCTAGTCCCGCGTTTTCAGAGGATCATAATAATATGCTACCTAATCCTTCCACCACCACCATCACTTTCCGCGATGGACACGGGAAGTTTGTAATTATTTTATTTGTTGCATCTTAATATTCCAGTCGGTTCTCGAGTTATTTCAATGTTTCGGTTCGCAAATTCGAAAACATCCTACTCTGAAACCGCTAAGCTGAACATCCGGCATTTATCTGCCTAATTGTTTTATATGTTGCATCTTTTTTTCTTTTTTTTTTAATTTGGCTTAACGTCTCTTTAACATCTATTGGTCATTCAAAACGGGGGTTTTACCCTCCATTCGCTGGAAACTTGCAAACCAGCTACCCGCATTTACCTCACCCAGCCTGGGTTGGGCCGGAAAAATGAGCCAACGATACGTGGTGTTCCCAAGCGATCATCCATCCAAGTACTGACCACGCCCGACGTTGCTTAACTTCAGTAATCTGACGGGAACTGGTGTATTCAACGTGGTATGATCGTTGGCTATTGTTGCATCTTAATATTCCAGTCGGTTTTCGAATTATTTCAATGGTTCGCAAATTCGAAAATATCCTAATCTGAAACCGCGCTAAGCTGAGACATCCGGCATTTATCTGTCTGTGGATGTCTTTTTGTTTGTTCAAATATGGTGAATCTAATTTAGAAGGATAATTACAGACTATTTTCTTCGTCTTCACAGGTAAATTTATACTGATTTGCGCTTAATGACGCAACATTGATAATAAACAACTAGTGTTTCGCGTTTTCCAATTATATAGATGAACTGTATTGTCGCATCCGTCCCTGATTCACAATAGCCATCCCTGCATGAAGTTATAAACTTCTCATATCTTAATAAATTTATATACTTTTCCCATCCGAAAATTTCCCCAAAGTTTTGTGTATCGTCGAAAATATAATAAAGGTAAGGGGTTCCTATCATATTTTTGGTTAAGCAAAAAGAAAGCGCAGCGCACAAAATGTGAANATTATATGAAAGAAATCTCCAATCGGGGTGATTTGCTTGTTTCAAATAAATGTGAATTATTATATAAAAGAAATCTCCAAACAGGGTGACTTGCTTGTTTCAAATTAATGTTCCTGAATCTAAATTTATAGGACATGTCTCTGAATCTAAATTTATACGACATGTTTCTAAATTTAAATTTATAGGGCATGTTCCTGAATCGAAATTTATACGACATGTTTCTGAATCTAAATTTATAGGGCATGTTCCTGAATCTAAATTTATAGGACATGTCTCCGAATCTAAATTTATAGGACATGTTTCTGAATTTAAATTTATAGGGCATGTTCCTGAGTCGAAATTTATAGGACATTTTCCTGAATCGAAATTTATAGGACATGTTTCTGAATCTAAATTTATGGGACATGTTCCTGAATCTAAATTTATAGGACTTGTTCCTGAATCTAAATTTATAGGACATGTTCCTGAGTCTAAATTTATAGCACTTGTTCCTGAATCTAAATTTATAGGACATGTCTCTGAATCTAGATATATAGGACATGTTCCTGAATCTAAATTTATAGGGCATGTTCCTGAATCTAAATTTATAGGACATGTTCCTGAATCTAAATTTATAGGACTTGTTCCTGAATCTAAATTTATAGGACATGTTTCTGAATCTAAATTTATAGGACTTGTTCCTGAATCTAAATTTATGACCTAATATTTACCAGCGTCCTATCACAATACCACCAACTCTAAATACCCTGAAAAAATAAGGACCCCAAAGAATGGCTTAGGAAGTCAAGATTGTTTTCTCGTTACTAGGATGGTATGGTTGTAAAAAGGAGTGTCCTGATGTAATGCCAATGTGGTTCTGGTGGGGAATATTATTCTTTTATTCTTCTTAGTGTCAGTCATGGCCGCATTTATTTTGAACTTCTCCTTCGCCAGCAAGAGTATCATAGTTTACATCCTGTATACACCTTGGTGTTGTTCAGTCTAAAATACAGCACGAAAAGTATTACTCTTTATCAGCATTTTCCAAATTTATACTTCCCCTCTTTCCCCCCCACTCCCATAATCTCTCACATGTGCCCCTGCCTCCTCCAAATCCACTTTTATCTTTTACTACCTAATTCCCTCCCTTTCGCTCTGTCCTCTATAACAAAATTTTCCTCGCACTTATTTAAAGAAAAATAAGATTTATTGTTCAATTTTTAAGCGCAATTTTGGGGTATTTGTCGAGAAATTGTGCGCGATTATCTCGTTGAAAATATACACTCATGACAAATATGAGTCAAATACTCCAAAACTTATGACATCGAAATTTGCACTCATGACAAATATGAGTCAAATCCTCCAAAACTTATAACATCGAAATTTACACTCATGACAAATATGAGTCAAATCCTCCAAAACTTATGCCATCGAAATTTACACTCATGACAAATATGAGTCAAATACTCCAAAACTTATGACATCGAAATTTACACTCTTGGCAAGTATGAGTCAAATCCTCCAAAACTTATGACATCGAAATATACACTCTTGACAAGTATGAGTCAAATCCTCCAAAACTTATGACATCGAAATTTACACTCTTGACAAATATGAGTCAAATCCTCCAAAACTTATGACATCGAAATTTACACTCTTGCGAAATATGAGTCAAATACTCCAAAAATTTATGACAGCGATTTCAGTGTGGTGGGAGGTACATTATTGCAGTCATATTGCTGCAAAAGATCAAGAAAAAAATTGTAATTTTCGGGGAGAGTTCTTTCATTTTGGAAATCATTTTTGCAATTTTCAATGAATATTCAATGTTTTTCCTTGCATATTTCACCGGTTGTTTTAATGCTCGTTTCATTCAAACAAAAGAAACATTCGGTTTGCCACTAAATTGTAAACGAAAATATTATTCAAAGCTCTCCTATTTCGTCGGATGAACGGTACAAGAGACATTGAATCAATTTCTTTCATGGATTTTTTTTTTCTTTCAATAAAATAAATAAAAAATAAATGCTGTTTCTTTGTGTTATTATGCCACAACTTTGGTTCTCACTGCAGCATTGTAGGATTTTTCCAATATCAATCACTATCCAATCCCTTTGAATTTTTCTATTTTACCAACAATGCTGGACCAGATCGCTATGCGCATTCATTCCCATAGCTACTCATTGTCCTCACGAGGCTGAGTGGGCCCCGAAAACATCCAAACCACAGTGACAAATTTTTGCCCATGCGAGGATTCGAACCTAGGTCTCCCGAGTGCAAGACTACTGCAGTGACCACTGAGCCATGGGAGCTGGTCAATATAATTGAATAGACCTTTAGATGTTCAAAAGTTATATCGAACGCAAGGAATTGACTACGAACAGAGGGATATTCAAATCAAATTTGTTCTTCAATTTCCATTTTTTTCAACTTCTATGCACACTTGTCCTAAATCAATGGAATTGACCTTAGATACTAAAGATAACTATCTAAAATTCTAAACCATCATTCCTTAATACATGCTGCAGTTCTGAATCTAACATAAATTTGAAACGAGAAACCATATGCAATAGAACTGCATTTATTTATGCAAAGGAAAGTCTGCTTTGATTCGTATCTATTCATTTGTCTGTCGCTCCATAAAACATGCCACTTGTGTTTCTACTCCCAAACTCCCATTGATCCTTCTACTTCTGCCTCCTGCTGACTGTTATCTGTGTATTTATGCCTGAATGTACTCCATAAAACATTTTTTCAAATGCAAAATACATCGAGTGGTTTTTATTGCAAACAATGAGATGACGGGCAATTATATGCGAGACTGCACTTGAGATATGCAAAATTATTCAAATGTTTGAATGCTGGGTAAATGTCCATTCGCAGCAGAACATACAAACTGTACTCAATAGTGTGAGGGGGCCTTACTGGTTGCTAGATACACTTGTGGGAAGTTTGATGTATCAACTCCATGAGGTCTAAAAATGCTGGTGAAGCAGCGGAACATACAAACCGTACTCAATAGTGTGAGAGGGCCTTACTGGTTGATAGATACTCTTGTGGGAAGTTTGATGTAACAACTCGATGAGATCTAATAATGATGGTGAAGCAGGAGAACATACAAACTGTACTCAATAGTGTGAGGGGGCCTTACTGGTTGATAGATACACTTGTGGGAAGTTTGATGTAACAACTCGATGAGGTCTAATAATGCTGGTGAAGCAGCGGAACATACAAACTGTACTCAATAGTGTGAGGGGGCCTTACTGGTTGATAGATACACTTGTGGGAAGTTTGATGTAACAACTCGATGAGATCTAATAATGCTGGCGAAGCAGGCGATGGTAATATTGTAATATATTTGTTTATTTGAAATATCATATAATTAACAATTTTCTCTAAGCGAATATAAATTTAAGCTTCTAAGGAATGTTATTGGATTAGATGGTTTTGTTTTCTCAAAACAGATCTGATCCCCATCTTCTTAGGTCTTTATACGATTGTCAACATCTCTGGCAGTAATCGGTAATTGGCAATATGATTTAAGTTCCTTGCCACGTTCGAGATGACCGCGTCGTGCCGAATGTTAGGTCGGTAGGGGCTGGGTGTCTCTCTTTTAAGTATGAAGTTGGGATCATGTTTTGATTAGGTTTACTAGTTTGGCTGAGGGAGCCAAACTTCTAAAATTCTCATTTGGGGCTCCTGGTGAAAACAAAATCCAAACGCAATTTTTATCTTCTATTACTACGATTGTCAAAAGTGTGACGGGAAGGCAATGCACTAATCTGCGAATGAGTTCGAATCCTGACAGGGGCAATAATTTGTCTCTATGGTTTGGATTCGAACCCCACTCAGTCTCCGGGATCAGCATTGTAGGTAAATTTGAAAAATTCAATGTATTTGAATAATGATAGATATTGGGAGAGACCTACAATGCTGCAGTGCGCACTAAAAATGTGACAGAATGACATAAATAAACAGCATTTTTATTTAATTATTTTTTCTAATTTATTTTTCATTTTTGAGAGCTGTGCAGGTGTATACCTGTGCCAGTACGGAAGCGGAAAATTTCTCGGAGGGGGAAGCTCTCTCACAGCTCAGTGAGTATTCCTGCACACCTTCTGTATCTGTGCCAGTACGGAAGCAGAAAGTTTCTCGGACGGGAAAGCTCTCCCCTCAGCTCAGTGAGTACTCCTGCACACCTTCTGTACCTGTGCAAATACGAAAGCAGAAAGTTTCTCGGACGGGAAAGCTCTCCCCTCATCTCAATGAGTATTCCTACACACCTTCTGTACCTGTGCCAGTACGGAAGCAGAAAGTTTCTCGGACGGGAAAGTTCTCCCCTCATCTCAGTATACTATACTGTATTACTATATCTATGTTTTTTGTTCTATATCTCCCGGCAATATGTTCTCTGAAAAAAGTAACTAATAATAATTGATAAAAACTTTTTGTTTTAATTAATCTAGAAAGTTTTTTTTTGTTCTATAAAACAGATGAGTCTGCCCTATTTCGCTCACCGTTCCTCCTCCCCTCTAAATAATTACAAACAGGCATGATTTGTATCAAACCAGTATCGACACAGAACACGGGCCAAATTGGCTATTTGACCTCGATCTCCTCCCTCCTCGTAATAGATAGAACCCATTAAAGCAAAATCTGTAGCAAAATCAGATGATACCAGGAAGGCGCCCATCTTGACCGTGATTAGGCATTTCGAATTGCTTTTGTCTGTATTAATGAAGGGGACACTCTTGAAAATGATAAGATGAGTGTCTTTGGTGGAGAATCACTCAAGAACAATGATTTGATTAATATAAGGCAACTTGAGAATGGAGAAGAATGGTTTCAGACAGCTCAAGATGGAGAAAACTCATTGGAGTGGGTTATGGACCTTCGTGACCTGTGTAACCGGATAAGAAGAAGAATTAAAGCAACTTGATAGCGAAAAAGTCAAATGAAATGAGTTAGCAGGTTAACCACCCCAACCTTTGAAATAGCACTAATCTTTACAGACACACACTTTCCCCATTATCTTTGTGCGTACCATCCTAGCCACCGACGGTAGCAAGCCATGGACCAAAGCCTTCAAAAAAACTCTTCGTCAAACTAATGAATACAGGTCATCAACATCAATAAAATGCGAGTTTCTACACAGTTTCCATGCATACTGTGAGAAGCAAGCGAGGGTTACCGTGCCATGAAAGGGTAGCAGCTAAAGAGAGTAGGCACCGAACAAAAAATTGTGGCATGGTAGAATTAAGGAAAGCAACGCCAACCCCAAATAGAATTGGGAAAGGGTGAAGTTAAAGAAGAGGAACCATCTTTAGTCAGTGTCTATCGCACGTTGAATAAACCAGTTCCCGTTAGATCACTGAAGTTAGGCAACATTCAGCGAGATTTTACCATGTGGGTGTCCATGTAGTTTCGTGCAGTCTAGATGCTGGCTATTTTTTTGGCCCAACCCTGATGTCCTTTCAGCTTAACTTTCCTCCTCTGTATTGATTCTATGAGGTTTCGATTCTCTTTGATTTTCGTCATCCTCCTCCAAAGGCATATTTCGATTGCTTAAATCATACTTCCTGAGTGTCTAACTTTCGCACCCATACAACCAAATACTCCAGTTGTAGGTCTTGATGAATCTTTTCCTAGTGTTTATGGATACATTTTTGTTTGTTAGGAGGGTTCTCTTTTTTTCAAAAGCTTGCTTTGCCATTTCAATTCTTCTTTTAATTTTCTTTGTTGACTTATTATTATCCGTTACCAGACTGCCCGGGTAAGTGAAGTCTTTTACTTGATATATTATTTTGCCCTTGAAAGCAATGCCTGAAAGAAAAATACGAGGAGCCATTTGGAATTCTGAAAATATATATATATTTTTTTTCAAAACTTCTGCATGTATAGAAAGTTTCCTGCCGTCTCTCGTTTCAAAACTAAAATGACACACCTTGAACAATCTTAACACTTTCAAATGTGCTAAAATACTTCCAGCAGAACGAAGAGTTTCCCCACATGTTCCATTAACTGTAAATTATTTTCCAAACCCAGCCATAATCTTTTGTTATTGTTTTTTCACAGAACATATCGTTATGGAAAAAATACAAAATAAACACATAACAAAAACAACACGCGCTCCATTCTCTGTGTGTATCTTATGCTATTCTTTCCTCTCAGGGCGGCTTTTGAAGAGCCGTAAACCGTAGAGGAGCGTTTTTATTACGAACACCTTTTACTTCACGGTCACTATGTTTCCCTATTGTTACGCGATCACTTCGGCCGACAATCGATGAATTCTAAAATTTACGTTTTTCCCATTCCGGAGGTATTGTCTCTTCAGACTTATTTCTAATAAGTTATATTGTGAGAGGTTTGTAAGATGTCTTTAAGAGGACCTTTGTCTGCTGGATACAGTTGTTGGAATGTTGGAAGTTTGATCTTACGATAAATGTGTCTGATAAAAACGTGAGGTACCTATCAGTGGTGGGTTCTATTTGGTCCGAATTTGGGGGAAAGTGACGATAAATGTGTCTGATAAAAACATGAGGTACCTTATAAATAAAAACCATAATCTGCATTTTTTTGAGTGTTTGTGATTGTTTTGTGACACTTTAGGGGTAATACTGGGAGAGGTTTGAGAGAAGTCTTTAAGAGGACCTTAGTCTGCTGGATATGGTTGTTGGAAGTATGATGTAACACTTGATCAGATCTTATAATTGAGGGGAAACAGGCGCTGGTCTTTGTCGTTCGGAGCTCCTGCACTTCCTATTTCTAAAACTGATCTGATCCCCTCTTAGGAAATCTAGGGCTTTATACTGCTGTCGATCTTCATCTCCGGCAATATGATTTCTCCTGTTTATGTTCCTTGCCATGTTCGAGATGACGTTGTACAGTACTTCCCTATGTTAGTTCGGCAGTGACTGGGTGCCTCTGCTTTACTTATACTTGGGATAAAGTTTTGCTGAGGTTTATTAGGTTTGCCAGGGGGAGTCAAACTTCCTTCTGACAATATTTATGAAATGCCCAGTGCTTGCTGACTGTTTCTTAATCGATGGCCAGACCAACTGACTTGAAATATATGGGTTCGTAATAGGAAAGGAAAAATATAAAGTTAAACTAAAAGCGATTTCTCGCCATATTAAGTCACAAAAGAACTATCATAGGTCGCAGTGACAAAAGGCTAATATCGTAGCCTTACCAATACCAATCGCCAAGTAGACTTTTTTCAGCGGTACGCTAAGACAGCCCAAACAGTGAGAAATATCAAAACATTACTGCAAAGGACCTTGAGGGTCAGGAAAAATATAAAATTTACTCCATCTTGATTCGAATCCAAGATTTTACCATATTTTTCTAGAAAATAAAAGACTGAATTTTTTTGGCCAAAAGGAATTCTATATCTGCGGGAATATAGATGCATCAGTTGTTACTTATTTGGCGCAGGGGAAAAGTAATGACCATATTTCCTTTTCTCTTTTTTAAACGTTTAAGATTTGAAATTTCGGAATTCAAAATTGATAATTAAAATTATCAATGTTATACTGAACTCAATCTGTTTCTTTTATTGTTAGTGATTTTGACCCAACCTGTTTCTTGTATTGTTCAGTGATTTTGACTCAATCTATTTCTTGTGTTGTTCAGTGATTTTGACTCAACCTGTTTCTTGTATTGTTAGTGATTTGACCCAACTTGTTTCTTGTATTGTTCAGTGATTTTGACTCAATCTATTTCTTGTATTGTTGGTGATTTGACCCAACTTGTTTCTTGTATTGTTCAGTGATTTTGACTCAACCTGTTTCTTGTATTGTTAGTGATTTGGCCGAACTTGTTTCTTGTATTGTTCAGTGATTTTGACTCAATCTATTTCTTGTATTGTTAGTGATTTGACCCAACTTGTTTCTTGTATTGTTCAGTGATTTTGACTCAACCTGGTTTTTGTATTGTAGGCGATATCTTGAGCCAGTGATTATTCAAAGTTCAATAAATCTCTAAAACAAATACTGACCTCCTACTGCCAGTCCCGAAATAAAGATGTTCGTAGCCTCATGAAGATGTGCTTGGAATTACAAAACCCAAACGTTGAGGGATATTAAAAAAATGGATGGTAATGGAACTCCCAGAAACCATAGTCTATGACTCCTTGAAAAATGGGTTAACATATTTTTTCTTTTCGTGTCCAACTTTTGATTTATGATGGATTTCCCAATATTATCACCACACAAAACGCGCAGCAAAGCAGAACATAATTAAAATGCACACCGTGTGCCAGGTGAGATTTATGTTAATTAAACACAAGCCGCATCAAATTTTAGAAGAATGACAAAAAAATTCTGGAAGAAATTTACATATTTATGTAAAATGAACGGAAATGAAGGAAAAAATGAAACAAAAAGTCAACATGGTGGAAAGAAGATGAGACTACTCGTATTGATAAAGCTGAATTCAAATTCGTGCATTATCCGAAACCATCTCTTTCTCCTCTCTTCTTCTTGGAAGCTTGTTTTCCTTCTCTTCTCATTTCCTTTTAGTTTTTGTTTGTTTCTCTTAAAATTGATATAAAGGATTGGTGACTATTCGGTGTCAATAAGTTTGGTGACTTCCTCATGACTTTCTTCTTCTTCCATTAGGGGGATTGATATTTCTGGTTACTCTTCATTCTTCTTCTCCAAATGTTTATTCAATCCTCGCTATGACTATCTTGTTGTCAACAGGATTAAAGAGTCTTGTGGCGATTTGACAAAACCAAGTTCTCAAATTCTTCATTTCATCCAAAATCTTCTTCTGACTTGATGACAGCAGATCTAAATAGTTAGGATTTGGTTGCGCAGAACCAAGTTCCCAACATCTTCTTCCACTGCCTATCCTTTGGCGTCTATCTTGGCTATGACATGACGACAGCAGATCTAAATAGTTGGGATTTGGTTGCGCAGAACCAAGTTCCAACATCTTCTTCCAATGCCTATCCTTTGGCGGCTATCTTGACTATGACTTTATGACAGCAGATCTAAATATTTGGCATTTGGTAACACAGAACCAAGTTCCCAACATCTTCTTCCATTGCCTATACTTTGGCGGCTATCTTGACTATGACTTGATGACAGCATATCTAAATAGTTGGGATTTGGTAACACAGAACCAAGTTCCCAACATATTCTTCCACTGCCTATTCTTTGGCGGCTATCTTGGCTTTGACTTGATGACAGCAGATCTAAATAGTGGGGATTTGGTAACACAGAATCAAGTTTCCAACATCTTCTCCCATTGAATCTCCATTGGCGGCTATCATGACTACCTTGTTGATATCAGCTGATCTGGAGAGTTGGTTTTTGGTTTACCAGAACCATATATTGTCAAATGCTCAATCCAATATCTTATCTCACATTGTTTTCTTGAAATTTTGTTTTTTTTCTTTCCTCAGTTGGCCAAATCTATCATCAGAGTTTATTAATTCCTAACACATTTCCAGATTTGTATCAATTTGTGTTTGGCACCAGGTCATACTTTTTCCTCCCTCACTTCATGAACAACATTTCAATTGAAACGCAACAGATTTTTTGGAACCAGTACAAATTTTCCTCCCTTGCTTGTGTAACTTTCCCACCTCCAGTCCTCTGCTTGTTCTGTTTATCATTAATCTTATTACTCTATGAAGAGGGAAAATGATGTAATCTAAAATCTACTTTATATAGAAAGTTTCCCTCTCGCAGGGAATGTTTACATTTTTGTCTCTCCATTATATGAACAAGATGACATGACCTTCCTCCTCACCGCCTTCATTAATGACTTAATTTTTATTCCTTCAGCCTTCATATATTGTTGTTCTACACAAGGGCGTAGCCAGCATCTGGCCTAGGGGGGGGGGCAGCTGAGATTTTCATGTCGGGAGGGTAACTGATGATTCAGTTATTAGGGAGGGGCGACCCCAGGGCCTGTGATAAATATCGATAAAGGAAAGTGCCAAACCGGCGAAATTCAACTAGCAGGAGGAGTTTTACAATGGAAAAATATACGGAAAGCCGAAAAAAAAACAGATGGAACCTATACGTTTGTAACGTTTGTTAATTTTTTTGAATTTTCCCACCAAATTTACNAAAAAAAAAAAAAGTTATGCCCCGGAACCGCTTTCGCATTACTTCAGGGCACTCCTTTTACAGCCATGCCATTCCGGAAACGAGAAAAGTCGATCAGAAAATTTTCGCTCCGGGCGGGATTCGATCCCACAATTTCCGGACCAACAGTCAATGCTCTTAACAACTCGGCCACGGAGATCGGCGATTTAAGTTGCCCCTTCCGTGCTGCATACTTTCAAGAATTCCTAGGGGGGGGCAGCTGCCCCCCCTTCCTACGCCCATGGTTCTACATTTTATTTTCCCTTCTCACAGATAGAATAAATTAGGGATGGGATTTTCGACACACTTGGGTGAGTCGACTAGACTCACAAATATGAGTCGACTCTCGACCTTGACTCGCATCGAGTGACAGTTACAAATTGACAGAAGGGTCATCTACCAAATAAACGTCCCCAACTTCGGCGAATACATTAAAAAGATATCACAATCAATGCGTCACAAGAATAATAGAACATTTTGCTACAGTAAACAACAAACACCCGGAAAAATCGAATTTGCTGATTTTATGATAACCAATAATATACCTGTATTAGCCTGCAACATCTAAAACAAGCTTCTGCTTTATAATAAGCTCTTAAAACTTATATGGACCTAGTGCGGTATATTACGGTATATTACGTACTCCAGGTATATTACGTTCTCTCATCAATAGTTATAAAATAGAAATGATGTTATATTCTCGCTATTATTTTTATCAGTAAAAAAAAGATAATTGTAAGTCTCGCGGAAGACTAGCCCATTTCTAGAATAAATATTTATTTAGTTGGTAGGTATGAGCGGAGAGACCGTTATTCGTTTCTCAATTTCCATTTTTTTTAACGTCTACTATGCACACAACTTGTCTTGCTGTATGGCACATCCGTACATTTGGTTTCCCTGCCCGGAACCAAATGAAATAAAATGTGAAGAAAATGCTTAATATTTTTGAGAAGGTTTCTCCTGAGCTCCGAGATCGTCAGACCAGAGTCATACGATGTGACATTATAACAGCTTGACATGACTTTTAGAATGTTAGTCGGAATGTTCTTGTAATATTATTAAATAAGTTTGTATATAAAGGGTGCTCCAAAAGTAACGCCAGCAGCTTGACATGACTTTTAGAATGTTAGTCGGAATGTTCTTGTAATATTATTAAATAAGTTTGTATATAAAGGGTGCTCCAAAAGTAACGCCGGATTTAAATTTGCCTAAAATTGACTTTATTTTTTGGAAAAGAGTACAATTAGCTTATCATTGGCTTCAGCAGTCTTTGAGGTTTATGAATGAAAAACAATATCGGGCATATGACCGCCTCTGATAGTCCTACACGCAGTTTGCCCAATCCTTGAAATTTAACATTTGCTTCATTTCGACCATTGCGCAGGCGCCCAGGCTTTTTAGCCTCCAATACTGAACCGGTTTCTTCAAATCTCTCGATTAATCTGCGGAAGTCGATTTATTTGGAGCTTCATGACGTCCAAGAATCGTATTGAGTTTCCGCTTAGTCACTGCGGAACATTCACCATTACTGTAGTGAGTTTTTATTATTAAAACTCGCTTTTCTGGTGTGTATTTTTCCATGTCTATATTACTCTAACACTAATCTGGAACCGAAAAAACGCATAGAAAAAAAGCCGCAAAGACTTTAGACAACAAATGATACAAAAAAAGTGTTGGAGCACCCTTTACTTATTTATGAGAAAGTAATAAAATATTTTATCATATTAAAAATTTCTCGAGTCTCGAGCACCTGAGAACATGTCTTCCAGTATTTCGGGATCTGTCGTGAAGTTGTCTCCAGCTGACGAGAGAGCTCGCGGGGTATTCATTCCGTTCAAGTTTCCGCGGATGTAGTCCCACATTCATTTCATTGAAACTTTCGTGTGCGATGCTTAGTGCTTTTCCGGATATAATCCTATTTTGGAAATCATCAGGGGTCGTTTCTATTCGGTCCTAATTTGGAGGGAAGTGACGATAAATGTGTCTGATAGAATATGAGGGAAATCAGGGGTTGGTTCTATTCGGTCCGAATTTGGAGTGAAGTGACGGTAAATGTGTCTGATAAAAACATGAGGGAAATCAGGGGTGAGTTCTATTCGGTCCGAATTTGGAGTGAAGTGACGGTAAATGCGTCTGATAAAAACATGAGGGAAATCAGGGGTTGGTTGTATTCGGTCCGAATTTGGAGAGAAGTGACGGTAAATGCGCCTGATAAAAACATGAGGGAAATCAGGGGTGAGTTCTATTCGGTCCGAATTTGAGAGAAGTGACGATAAATGCATCTGATAAAAACATGAGGAAAATCAGGGGTGGGTTCTATTCGGTCCGAATTTGGAGAGAAGTGACGATAAATGCATCTGATAAAAACATGAGGGAAATCAGGGGTTGGTTCTATTCGGTCCGAATTTGGAGAGAAGTGACGGTAAATGCGTCGGATAAAAACATGAGGGAAATCAAGGGTTGGTTCTATTCGGTCCGAATTTAGAGTGAAGTGACGGTAAATGCGTCTGAGAAAAACATGAGGGAAATCAGGGGTTGGTTCTATTCGGTCCGAATTTGGAGTGAAGTGACGGTAAACGCGTCTGATAAAAACATGAGGGAAATCAGGGGTGATTTCTATTCGGTCCGAATTTGGAGAGAAGTGACGATAAATGCATCTGATAAAAGCATGAGGGAAATCAGGGGTGGGTTCTATTCGGTCCGAATTTGGAGGAAAGTGACTATAAATGTGTCCGATAAAAACATCAGGGAAATCAGGGGTGGGTTCTATTCGGTCCGAATTTGGAGGAAAGTGACTATAAATGTGTCCGATAAAAACATCAGGGAAATCAGGGGTGGGTTCTATTCGGTCCGAATTTGGAGAGAAGTGACGATAAATGCATCTGATAAAAACATGAGGGAAATCAGGGGTTGGTTCTATTCGGTCCGAATTTGGAGAGAAGTGACGGTAAATGCGCCTGATAAAAACATGAGGGAAATCAGGGGTGAGTTCTATTCGGTCCGAATTTGAGAGAAGTGACGATAAATGCATCTGATAAAAACATGAGGAAAATCAGGGGTGGGTTCTATTCGGTCCGAATTTGGAGAGAAGTGACGGTAAATGCGCCTGATAAAAACATGAGGGAAATCAGGGGTGAGTTCTATTCGGTCCGAATTTGGAGTGAAGTGACGGTAAATGCGTCTGATAAAAACATGAGGGAAATCAGGGGTTGGTTCTATTCGGTCCGAATTTGGAGAGAAGTGACGGTAAATGCGCCTGATAAAAACATGAGGGAAATCAGGGGTGAGTTCTATTCGGTCCGAATTTGAGAGAAGTGACGATAAATGCATCTTATAAAAACATGAGGGAAATCAGGGGTGGGTTCTATTCGGTCCGAATTTGGAGGGAAGAGACGGTAAATGTGTCTGATAAAAACATGAGGTACCTTTAAATAAAGACCATAATCTGCATTTTTTTGAGTATTTGTGATTGTTTTGTGACACTTTACTGGGTAATACTGTGAGAGGTTTGAGAGAAGTCTTTAAGAGCAGACAAATGCTGGATACGGTTGTAGGAAGTTTGATGTAACACTCGATCAGATCTTATAATTGTGGTGAAACGGGCGCTGGTCTTTTTCGTTCGGAGTTTGTGCACTTCCTATGTCTAAAACTGATCTGAACCCCTCTTAGGAAATCTCCTAGGACTTTATACAGTTGTCGACCTTCATCTCTGGCAACTGGCAATATAATTTCTCTTTTTTATGTTCCTTGCCATGTTCGAGATGATGTCGTACAGTACTTCGCTATGTTAGTTCGGCAGTGACTGGATGTCTCTACTTTACTCATACTTTTGCTAAGGTTTATTAGGTTTGACAGAGAGAGCCAGGCTTCCCTCTGACAATACGAATCACCTCATTGAAAAATACATGAATCCTATATGAATTTCATTAAAGTTTTTTCATTTTTTTTTTCTTCAAAAATTGTGAGCTAGCTATTTTCTCATACTTGACTGCTATTTTCTTCCTCTGAACAATTTATTCCTTACTGACCTTAGCTGTTTTTGTCTTTCTGTTCCAGGATGTGCGTTGTTGTCTTGTCTGACAACGGAAGGTGCCTTACTGGCACAGGCTCAACAGATCCTTCAGGAGAAAAGAAATCTTCTTGGGGTAAGTCCATTATTATTATTATTATTTTTATAAACAACTAGCGGGTTTGCCCGCGCTTCGCTACGGCTTCTTAGAGGCATGGCCGTTCCCGTACTAATAGTATTTTATGATTTCCCAAAAATCGGAAAAACGGTAACAAGTTGATAAATTTGAAGAACATATTTTCTGTGCCAAGGATGGAAAAATATTTGTGAAAAATCAGATAGGTTCAGTATCTCTTTGTAAAGAACGGGGAAATATATGTATAAGTAAAATACATATTAAAAAGCCTTTAAAATCAGATGAAGTTTCAAGGATTCATCAATGACATGACATTAATAACATCATTGACCTTTGACAGAATATTTTTTTGAGTTGGCTGTTCTCAGTAAAATTGACTCATCTATAATAATAAAACTCAATGTAACGATAAATGTGTGTGGGTAATGGGAATCTGTGTATGTATGTATCACTAATTGTTTAGCCAAAACGGTAAGAGATATCGAAAAATTCTTCAGAATAGAACCCCAACCATAGGTTCAGTATCTCTTTGTAAAGAACGAGGAAAAGCCTTTAAAATCAGATGAAGTCTCTTTTTTTAAGTATTTGTGATTGGCTGAAACTCCAGAAAAATTATCAGAATTCAAAAATGTGTTTGTGTTACTATTAGGACCGTATGTAGGATTTTATTTCGGGGGGGGGGGGCNGGGGGGGGGGGGGGGGTCATGTGACAGGAGTTTTACCATATAGGGATTATAGGAAAAATCAAATCTTTTCAAAAAAATCGGGGGAAGGGGTTGGACCCTTAAAACCCTGTTCTGCAGACGGTCCTGGTTACTATGTCACAATGTCCAATATCACTAAGCCCAATCTACACTTTAATTTAATCATTTTTACCTTATTTATGTTGAACATAAAATGTCCGTGCCTTGAAATTTATTTATTTTATTTATTGTTTGGTTTTTTTCGATGCATAAAAGAGAGTGGAATATGCTGAAAAATATATTATGAAATAATGGCCATAGTGAATCTATAGATGAGTAAGATCAAGATTCCAATTTTTTATCGTCAACTAACAGAGCAAACGAGATTTATTCAGACTGATCTAAGTAAACCAATCAAGTCCTCCCGTTGATTGCGTGCGTTGGTTTGCCTATAGCATACTTGTTTTTGCTTTTTTTTGTGTTGATATGTGTTGTGATGATCTTTAAAAAATCTTGTGTGAACATCACACGACTTTCCTTATCTATAAAAAAGAAGAAGAAAGTATTGTAGTGGGCTGAAATTTTCGATGTCTCCTCATTCATAAAAACAAACATCTTTTACCTACAATGGCACATTCATACAACACGAGGAATGCAAAAGATTTAATACACTCCAGATTAACGATTTTTGGGGAATCAATTTTGGATAAAGGTATTAAAATATATAACAAAATAAATAATGCTAATAAAAACATGAACTACAAAAATTTTAAGTTGTACTTAAAAAATCGTCT
>CM022883.1:20099855-20155667 GCA_012654025.1 Pachypsylla venusta | reverse complement strand
TAATGTGTTGCTGAATGCTATCTCATTCAAAACGCTAATGTGTTGCTGAATGCTATCACATTCAAAACGCTAGTGTTGCTGAACACAACACATTATCTCATTCAAATTTTATAAACATCATGTTCAATAAAATTACCTTTGTAAAAAAAATGTGTACATATAATTGAACTTAATGATAATAATTCAATTGGTCTCGCGCCACCTTCGGCTTGCCTTTACGCCCCTGAAGGGGGCGTGCCCCCCCAGTTTGGTAACCTCTGGTCTAAAGTTTGATTTTGTTACACCCTGTATAACAGTCCCTGTTCGGAGCTTTGATATAAAAGTTCACTTATCATGTTCCCAGAAAGGTTTCTATTGAAATCATCAAAAGTGAACATTCTCATCACTGTCACAGGATGACAATGTCAAATCTCATTTTTCTTCGGGAGTTTAAAAATGGGGCCTTTAGAAGGTCATCTGAATTAAGGTGGTAATTCAATCTCTTACCAAAATTTTTTGTGCAGGAAATTGAAGATATTATTAGTACTTTGAGAGTCTCAGTAATGCTGTGATACCTACAAAAAATGGGAAGAGTCCGTTGTGCCTTACCACAAAGAAATTTTGCATTTGCATTTTTCCAACTTTCGAATTTATGACCCCGTATTTAAAGTTAAACTTAACTGTAATTTCATTTCGTTTTGCTTTGTTTGAGTGCACCTACTAAGTACACAGATAGTAAAGTTTCTTTAAAAAACCTGAAAGTTAAACTGAAATTTACCCTCTCAATTTTTATAGATTCTTACTCAATAGGAAGCCTTTGCACGTTGCTTTTTGAGTAATTATTATTCGTCGGATTAATCCTTATACTTTCTCAATAAGAAGCCTTTGCAAGTTGCTTTTTGAGTAATTATTATTTGTCGGATTAACCCTTATACTTTCTCAATAGGAAGCCTTTGCAAGTTACTTTTTGAGTAATTAATTATTTGTCGGATTAACCCTTATTCTTACTCAATAGTAAGCCTTTGACAGTTGCTTTTTGAGTAATTAATATTTGTCGGATTATCCCTTATACTTTCTCAATAGGAAGCCTTTGTAAGTTGCTTTTTGAGTAATTATTAATTGTCGGATTATTAACCCTTATACTTTCTCAATAGGATGCCTTTGCAAGTTGCTTTTTGAGTAATTATAATTTGTCGGATCATCCCTTATACTTTCTCAATAGGAAGCCTTTGCATGTTTCTATTTGAGTAATTATTATTTGTCGGATTAACCCTTATACTTACTCAATAGGAAGCCTTTGCAAGTTGCTTTTTGAGTAATTATTATTTGTCGGATGAACCCTTATTCTTACTCAATAGGAAGCCTTTGCAAGTTTCTTTTTGAGTAATTATTATTTGTCAGATTAACCCTTATTCCTACTCAATAGGAAGTTTTAAAATTGATGATGCTCATCATGAAGTGTTAAAATGGATGGATGGAGGAGGAGGATGCTGCCACAGCCACAGGCGTGTCATGAAGTGTTAAAATGGATGGATGGAGGAGGAAGGACTGTTTCTTTTGCCTATTTTTGAATTTAAGTAATTCCTTTGAATAAATCAAAATGCAAACTAAGACTGAAAAAGCCATAATTCAAAATATAAAGAAATAATTTTGTAAAGAGAGTAAAATAAAAACCTTTACAGGAAAGAAGAAGTAAGAAAGGCGAAACAAAGGTTGGTTCGTTGTAGGAGAGTGCTGTTGGGTATTAGGAGGGATTCTTTATTCTGACGGGATATCCCTTCATAAGTCTTCTATTGTGGACTGTTCAATGTGGTATATCACCACACCATATAAGTGGACGAATTATAAAGAAGGCGAAACAAAGGCTGGCTCGGTGTAGAGGAGTGCTATTGGGTATTAGGAGGGATTCTTTATTCTGACAGAAAATCCCTTCATAAGTCTTCTATTGTGGACTGTTCAATGTAGTATATCACCACACCATATAAGTGGACGAATTATAAAGAAGGCAAAACAAAGGCTGGTTCGGTGTAGAAAAGTGCCATTGGGTATCTGGAGGGATTCTTTATTCTGACGAATTCTAAGGAAGCCCAAAAAAAGGCTGGTTCGTTGTAGGGGAGTGCTGTTGGGTATTAGGAGGGATTCTTTATTCTGACGGGATATCCCTTCATAAGTCTTCTATTGCAGTCTCTTCAATGTAGTGTATCACCACACCAGATAAGTGGACGAATTCTAAGGAAGGCGAAAAAAAGGCTGGTTCGTTGTAGGGGAGTGCTATTGGTCATTAAGAGGGATTCTTTATTCTGACGGGATATCCCTTCATAAGTCTTCTATTGCAGTCTCTTCAATGTAGTGTATCACCACACCAGATAAGTGGACGAATTCTAAGGAAGGCGAAACAAAGGCTGGTTCGTTGTAGGGGAGTGCTATTGGTCATTAAGAGGGATTCTTTATTCTGACGGGAAATCCCTTCATAAGTCTTCTATTGTAGTCTCTTCAATGTAGTGTATCACCACACCAGATAAGTGGACGAATTCTAAGGAAGGCGAAAAAAAGGCTGGTTCGGTGTAGAGGAGTGCTATTTGGTATTAGTAGGGATTCTTTATTCTGACGGGAAATCCCTTCATAAGTCTTCTATTGTGAACTGTTCAATGAGTTCAATGTAGTGTATCACTTCACCATATAAGTGGACGAACTCTAAGGAAGGCGAAACAAAGCCTTTTTCGGTGTAAAGTAACGAATTCTACGGAACTGACCATTGAGCACCTGCCTCTATTCAGTGCACCCTGGAGCAGTGTGCACCAGCTCACGTTTCTAATTAATGTGTACAGTAATTACACTCGTTTTTGTATTTTCAACAATACATCTGAGCACCTGCCTCTATTCAGTGCACCCTGGAGCAGTGTGCACCAGCTCACATTCCTAATGAATGTGTACAGTAATTACACTCGTTTTTGTATTTTCAACAATACATCTGATCACCTGCCTCTATTCAGTGCACCCTGGAGCAGTGTGCACCAGCTCACGTTCCTAATGAATGTGTACAGTAATTACACTCGTTTTTGTATTTTCAACAATACATCTTTTCTCTTAATGTGCGACGTTTTGTAAGTCAAAAAATGACTCTTCAGTCACATTTTTCACATTACGTTAATCTTAGTCATTATACAAAACTAGAAACCATTAAATTAAGAAGATTTCCAAGGAAAACAGTGTCGGATCGTATTTTATGGTAATGGTAGTAAATGAGATATGTTGGACCTAAAACACACTCGTATATTGCTTGAATAATAAGATTCAGAAATATCCTGTGTGGTATCGTCTCTTGCATCAGATATTAAACTATTGCATCAAAACTAAACAATATTAAGTAGAACAAAGAAATCAAGTTATACATCATCCGATGTCGAAATGTTATAGCGACATGCCAGGGAAAAAATAATATTAATTGTTTAGAGTTTAATACGAAATTGCTATTGGCTGAACTCAATTCCATCAGCCAATAGAAAGCCGGGAATGATTTTAACGGTCGATCTGAAGGAAGAACTTCAGATCGAGCGTCAATTAAAAAGAATTCTAATTCTGGCATCCGACGGTACAACAACTTAACAATTTTATAAATTATTTCTAAGTCCTGAATTCCAATAAAGACCAACTTCGTAAATTTTAATGATTGATAATTTTCAACATTAACATCTTGTTTTGTTCTCATTTCTATTATAGTTTTCTCTCTCAGGTTGGGGTCTATCTTAAAAAGGAGTTTATAGTAACTCTGAAACGGATAGACGGGGAACAACCTTTTCCATAGGAAAACCAGCTTCCCATAAACAAACCAAAGTATACCCAACAGATAGCACACAACGGAGGTTCATCGTATCTATTGCGTTAAGAGCAGTCGCCATATTTCTACTTTCCGCTTCAGCTCTAACTACTGTAAATTTCATGTTAACACAATTTCTTTAATCGATACATGATCAGAGGGCTCATTTTTGCGCCGAAATGTTTCCAGCGCAACAGGAGGAGCTTTATAATTTGAAATGAAGTCCTCTTTTACAGTTATCCTTGGACCTCTCATACTGTAATCGGCCTCATAATGTTGACCTCGTCAAAAATGAGTTAAGCGACCGTATATAAAATTTCACAATCTGACCTAATGACGAGGCAGTTCAAAAGCTTTTTTTTTTTTTTAAAAAAAAAAATCTCTTATAANTTTTTTTTTTTTAAAAAAAAAAAAGGTCTCTTGAGTAGAAGGACAATACTAGGCGAGGTGAATGCTTGAAATGTT
Source organism: Pachypsylla venusta (assembly GCA_012654025.1). Classification (NCBI taxonomy): domain Eukaryota; kingdom Metazoa; phylum Arthropoda; class Insecta; order Hemiptera; family Aphalaridae; genus Pachypsylla; species Pachypsylla venusta. The sequence continues at coordinate 20,151,406 of CM022883.1, read as the reverse complement.
TCCTAGCACCTTAAAGAGTTTTATTTTTATGTTGTCAAATACCAAAATTAATGAGGGAGAATTGTTACCTCAACTTAGGATTGAACAGAATACGAGTCAAGTTCCCCGGGCGAGCACTTCACCCCATATTGGAGATGTACCACCAGGCGAGATAATTTCCAGGACATTTCCTCCTAACAATTATTGAGTGGTCCAATACTTAAACCTAGCATTGCCGAGGGGGGGGGGACCCCCCCCCCCTTTGGCAATGCACTTAATTGAATAGAGCTTGGCAATCCTAGGGTTAAAATAAGGAAATTAAATTTGGAGGGGTTCCTAACTTTTGTCCTGCACCTCATAATAGACTTACAGACATCTGACTGCTTCGTCAAACATGGTAGACGACCCTATTGTGGGCCATTAAATTTAACCCATGTCCCCAGCCGGTCCATAAGATGTTGACAATTCGTTTCTGTTTAAAAGAAGGACAAGCTGAGCAATAAACACATTTTTGCCTTTAAAAAAGTAGGTTTTCCCATTTCAAATTCTTCTAGGAATGTAGACCTCGTAGGTAGATATTACTCACTTTTGATATAACCTGAATGGGAAGATTGTACTCCCAAGGGTTCCATTTCTTTCCTATGTTGCCAACACCTCATCTAAGCCTTCCCATTCTCAAACCAGCCCCAACCCCCAAAAACCCCTCCTCCCCAAAACTTCCCTAATTTCATTGTTGGGAGTAACCCATTCTCCGGAAAAATAAATATAATTTTATTTCCTCGGATTTTTGAAAATGAAAAAGTGTTAGCAAAAATTTTAATTTTCAAATTTAATTTAAAAATCTCAAAATTAATATTTTCAAAATTCTGGAAACTATACCTTTTACTCCTCTTGCAAATAAATTATTATTTTCTTTTGGCAGAAAGCACAGATGGTTGGTTGTGTGTAACGCCTAGTATTTCAGTCAGATTGGTAATGTTATCAACTAACTTTATACCAAAGTGTTAATGTTGATGAAATAAGTTTAGTTTACAGCGGTCTAAATTTATACCAAAGTGGTAATGTTGATGAAATAAGTTTAGTTTACAGCGGTCTAAATTTATACCGAAGTGGTAATGTTGATGATCTCAGTTTAGTTTACAGCGGTCTAAATTGATACCAAAGTGGTAATGTTGATGAACTAAGTTTATTTTACTGCGGTCTAAATTTATACCGAAGGCTTAATTTGTTCTAATTCAATCATGACTTACTAACTTCCATAATTAAAATAGTTGAGATTCTGAGGCTGACATCCTCACAGGTCATTGTAAATGTGAGCTGATGGTGTAAACGTAAGCTGATAGTGTAAATGTAAAGAACGTTAGATGATGATGTAAATGTAAAGAACGTAAGCTGATGGTGTAAATGCACAGTACGTGCGCTTATGGTGTAAATGTAAAGAACGTTAGCTGATGGTGTAATCTAAAGAACGTAAGCTGATGGTGTAAATACACAGTACGTGCGCTGATGGTGTAAATGTAAAGTACGTGAGCTGATGGTGTAAATGTAAAGAACATAAGCTGACGGTGTAAATGTAAAGAACGGGAGGTGATGGTGTAAATGTAAAGAACGTGAGCTGATGGTGTAAATTTAAAGAACGTGAGCTGATGGTCTAAATTTAAAGTATAAGTGAGCTGATTGTGTAAAATCAAAGTACGCGAGGTTTAAATGGTTTAAATGATGGTTTAAATGTAAAGAACGTGAGCTGATGCTGTAAATGTAAAGTACGTGAGGTAATGGTGTAAATGTAAATCTATACCGAATATTAATTATATTTGTTATAAGTATCCATTTCTAACGTACTGGCGCTGATGGTGTAAATGTAAAGTACGTGAGCTGATGGTGTAAATGTAAAGAACGTAAGCTGATGGTGTAAATGTAAATAACGGGAGCTGATGGTGTAAATGTAAAGAACGTGAGCTGATGGTGTAAATGTAAAGAACGTTAGCTGATGGTGTAAATGTAAAGAACGTTAGCTGATGGTGTAAATGTAAAGAACGTGAGCTGATGGTGTAAATGCACAGTACGTGCGCTGATGGTGTAAATGTAAAGTACGTGAGCTGATGGTGTAAATGTAAAGAACGTAAGCTGACGGTGTAAATGTAAAGAACAGGAGGTGACGGTGTAAATGTAAAGAACGTGAGCTGATGGTGTAAATTTAAAGAACGTGAGCTGATGGTCTAAATTTAAAGTATAAGTGAGCTGATTGTGTAAAATCAAAGTACGCGAGCTGATGGTTTAAATGTAAAGAACGTGAGCTGATGCTGTAAATGTAAAGTACGTGAGGTAATGGTGTAAATGTAAATCTATACCGAATATCTATATATATATAAAAGTGAACGTCTGTTTGTTTATTTATTTACTAGCTGAGTACCCGAACTTCGTTTCGGGAAGATGAGAGAAATATGATAATAAATCTGACTCCCACATTAATAATCATATCACCGAGGTGCAATCTTTTAAACGCGATCGGAGCATACACATAGATTACATATTACCTACACTAATAGTTTAGCTGAGTTTAGGCTGGGTCTGCGACCCAGCCTAACCTTGCGCAGACTTCAACACGCATTTTATTTTATTTGGAACCTAACCCAATACTACTCCCAACACGTTCTACCCAACAAACTTGGTGTTCAATTCTATTAAATTATATCGGCATTGCACTAACCGCTTTTGTACATAATTTTATTTAAATCAAACAAAAATTTNAATATGTAATCTATGTGTATGCTCTGATCGCGTTTAAACGGTTGTACCTCGGTGATATGATTATTAATGTGGGAGTCAGATTTATTATCATATTTCTCTCATCTTCTCGAAACGAAGTTCGGGTACTCAGCTAGTTAATTATATTTGTTATAAGTATCCAATTGTAACCTATACCGTATAGGTATTAATGGGAAAAATAAATACTAATTTTCCCATTATGTGAAACAGTATATAAATTTCTTCTCTTTTGTTTATTCTTGAGAAGGGATGTTCTATTTGGTTAAAAAAGACAAACAGTATGTGGGAAATAATAATTTCCCACAAGTTTGGTATAGATAAATAAATAAATAATTAACTTTTCTATTTACAAAGTTTCTCGAGGTTTCATTTGGAATTTTCTTGCCAACATAAAGTTTCATTTGAAACTCAGCGCGATGGCTTTTGTGTTTGTGTATACACTGCTAAACAGTGGAGGAGAAGGATGCCGTGCCGTGCAATTTGTGTGTCGATCATTCTATTTATTAAGAATTTGTTGTACGCTTAGTGTTAGTTTTGGGAACCATACATGGTGGGCACGGAACCATACAGGGTGAGAACAGAACCATACAGGGTGAGATCAGAACCATCCAGGGTGGTTACAGAGCCATACAGGATGGATACAGAACCATACATTGTGAGGACAGAACCATACAGGGTGCGTACTGCGTACAGAACCATACAGGGTGGTTACAGAACCATACGGGGTGGTTACAGGACCATACAGGGTGGGTACAGAAGCATACAGGGTGACAACAGGACCATACAGGGTGGGTACAGAACCATACAGGGTGACAACAGAACCATACAAGGTGACAACAGAACCATCCAGATTGGTTACAGAACCATACGGGGTGGTTACAGAACCATAAGGGGTGCTACAGAACCGTACAGGGTGGTTACAGAACCGTACAGGGTGGTTACAAAACCATACAGGGTGGATAAAAAACCATACAGTGTGGTTACGGAACCATACAGTGTGGATACAAAGACAACGCCATAGGAATCATTTTTAGCCGAAACTTGAGACTTCAATCTCACACAGATGCACAATTATAATTGAAAAAGTGCTTAAAAAGCTCAACTTAGCCATAGAATAACTCTGGCCCTGTTTTGAGTACCGATCACCAATAAATCTAAATAAAAAATTAATTTTCTTATAATTTTGAAAAAATATAATTTTAACGGGGTGGTTCTACTCAAGATTTCTCAAACGATGATGTTGTTGGTTGGCCTATACGATTTTTGTCTCTTACATTATTACTTGTCCTCACGTCATGGAGCAGACATCTCTTAACGTGCCAAACCTAAACACTTTTTCAACATCAATAAAAATCACAAGTCCATTTATCTTCACTCGACCATTCCATCTGGGTTAATTTTATTTAATAAATTCTCCCGAGATCTCGATCTCTCGATGGTACCGAAGAGGTTTAAGGAGGATTGTCAAAAGGTTCTGAATAGGTGTCAGTCTCTCTCGGTTGCCTCCAGCATATAAAAGTTTTTTTTTTTCTAACTTGTTTTAATGACGTGTTTTCCACATGTGGAAACAATTTGTTTTTTTTATATACGAGATATATATTTTATATATAAAAATATGTTTTTTTATATTTTTTTATATAACAATATATTTTTTTATTTAACAATATGTTTTTTTATACATTTATTTTCCCCCATTTATTGTTATACCTCTCTCTATGTTATTCGGTGGATAGGTACTTGTAATTCGTGTAACTGCACGAAAAATGCGTTCGGATAAAATCTATAAAAAAAAATTACCAGCTGCACTAAATGGTATTGGTGGTGCCTCATCTCATGTCCAAGGATTTTCATTTTCTTCTTGATGGGTACAAGGTACAAACACTTTACATTCTTCTTTTATCACGAGGCTGTAACTAATAAAATACACCTAAGAGAGACCTAATCATGACTGATGTGTTGTTCAAGTTGGAAGGAATGTTAGAATGGAGGGGGAACTCGAAGTGCAAAACAAAGGGAGACGCGAGAAGAGGCAACCACAAAAATAAAAATAATAAAAAAAATGTGTTCGGGTGATAAATGTGGGGGAAATGCTATTTTGAGATATTTATCTTTGACATGACGTTTAATAACGACATGACGGATTGTTGCTGCTCTGGGGCAAGTAGGGGACACCCAAAATGGGGGAATCGTCATAGCGAGATAAAAGTCTAGCACTCTCTCGATAACCAAACACAAATACACTTATTTTTTTTTTTTTTTTTAAATTTTATCCGGACAATTACAAGTACCTATCTACCGATTAACATACAGAGAGGTATAACAATAAATGGGGGAAAATAAATAAATATAAAAAAAAATCATATTGAATTCCACATGTGGAAAACACGTCATTAAAACAAGTTAGAAAAAAGAAGAAAAACTTCTATATGTTGGAGGCAACCGAGAGAGACTGACACCCATTCAGAACCTTTTGACAATCCTCCTTAAACCTCTTCGGTACCATCGAGAGATCGAGATCTCGGGAGAAATTATTAAATAAAATTAACCCAGATGGATTGGTCGAGTGAAGATAAATTGACTTGTGATTTTTATTGATGTTGAAAAAGTGTTTATTCTCTCTCAATCTGAATGTTAGGTTTGGCAAGTTAAGAGATATCTGTTCCATGGCGTGAGGACAAGATATTAGATTATTTAGGATGTTATAGATACACATCAGGAGGCAGATATCTCTACGGACTCTGAGACTCATAAGATTGAGGTGTTCGCACAACGTGTCAGACGCAATGGCATGGGGATAGGATGGGTAAAAACCATTGATTTTCCAGAACAGGTGCTTCACAAATTTGGATTGAATACTTTCAATTTTATTTATCCCCTCTTTCGTGCGAGGTTGCCAGATAACAGTGGCATATTCGAGTTTTGATATAACTAGTGAAGTGTATAATGTCTTAATTGCATCAATATTTCGAAAGTGTTTAGAAAATCGTTGGATCGTGCCTAGAGCTTTAAAACCACTTTTTGTTACATTGTCAATGTGCAGATGGAATGAAAGATTTTTTTCAAAAGTAACGCCTAAGTCTTTTTTGTTCAGTACTTTGTTTAGGACGTGGTCTCCTATTTTATACTCAAAATTCATTTCACTTTTATTATTGGTTAAAGTCATTGTTGCTCTCGTGAAGGGTTAATTTGTGTACATTAAGCCAATTAAATACGGATGTAAGATCTTTTTGGAGTAATCGGCTATCCTCTTCACAGCTGATGGTCCGAAAGAGCTTAAAATCATCGGCATAAAGGAGATACTTTGAATTAGTTATTACTTCCCCCATGCCATCGATCATTATCACAAAAAGTAGACAACTCAACCCCGATCCCTGTGGCACCGAAGAGGTAGGAAAATTATATATATAAAAGTGTGTTTTCTGGTGAGGATTCATATTTTTTAGCTCTCTCTTCGCATAGGTATCTAACCTGCAGTCATTATATTTATAGTGTTCGAAAAGTCCCGTAACGGATTTTTTTATTTTTAACCGCTAAAGATAGAGACTTAGAATTTTATATATACTTTTAACACAAATTAATCTGTTTTTTGGCGTATAATTAAAATTTCTACAGGGTGTCTCAAACGTGGGTAAACAGACACCAAATTTCGATTTTTAAATTGAAACCCCTGTTTTTTATTTCATATTCAAATTTTACGTCAAATTCTACATACAGTTGACTCCTATAAAATTTTACCTGATTTGATGTATTACATCACTTTTATTCCGAAGAAAAATCAATGATTGGGCGGGTTTGGTCAGAGATCCGTTTGATCAAAGTATCGAGGGAGAAGTCGATTGTGTGTAGAATTTGACGTAAAATTTGAATAAAAATAGGGGTTTCAATTTAAAAATCGAAAGTTGGTGTCTGTTTACACACTTTTGAGACACCCTGTAGAAATTTTAATTACGCCAAAAAAAGATTAATTTGTGATAAAACTACATATAAATGTCTCTATCTTCTTTAGCCGTTAAAAATAAAAAAATCCGTTCAGGGACTTTTCGAACACTCTGTATTTAAAGGCAATGTCCTGAGTGACTGATCAACGTAGAGCCGAAACTATTAATGCTACAGACTTGAAATTTGGCAGGGACCTTCCAAAAGATTGTTGCTTGGGATGTGATAAAGCTATTACTATACTCACATCAAAATTATCGGATTATCCCCTCCACTTTCTAATCCCTCACATCTATCTAAGGTTGCTTGTCTCTCCCAAAAGTTAGTTGCTTGGGTTGTGATAAAGCTATTACTATACTCACATCACAATTATCGGATTATCCCCTCCACTTTCTAATCCCTCACTTCTATCTAAGGTTGCTTGTCTCTCCCAAAAGTTAGTTGCTTTGGTTGTTATAAAGCTATTACTATACTCACATCACAATTATCGGATTATCCCCTCCATTTTCTAATCCCTCACATCTATTTAAGTTTGCTTGTCTCTCCCAAAAGTTAGTTGCTTGGTTTGTGATAAAGCTATTACTATACTCACATCACAATTATCGGATTATCCCCTCCACTTTCTAATCCCTCACATCTAAGGTTGCTTGTCTCTCCCAAAAGTTAGTTGCTTGGGTTGTGATAAAGCTATTATTATACTCACATCACAATTATCGGATTATCCCCTCCACTTTCTAATCCCTCACATCTAAGGTTGCTTGTGTCTCCCAAAAGTTACTTGCTTGGGTTGTTATAAAGCTATTACTATACTCACATCACAATTATCGGATTATCCCCTCCACTTTCTAATCCCTCACATCTATCTAAGGTCTCCCAAAAGTTAGTTGCTTGGGTTGTATTGTTTTCTCGAAGTTTTAACAAGTATTAAGTTTACTGTAAGGGTTGCTTTGGCTAGATAGATAATATTATAAAGCTGTATATTTCTTATTAAAGTTACTTTTGAGCTGCGAGCATCTTCTTCTTCTTCTTTCATAAAATACATTGCGTTTCCCACAATTGTATACCGGGTGCACTAGGAAGAGGGTTATCAGACAAAATTGCGAGGTGCCGGATATATCAGCCCAACCAGTTAGTATTAAAATAATTTACAGTGTCTTTTCATTTAAAATTTAATGAAATTATAATTTAAAAATCTAATTGAATTAAAATTAAAAAAAAAATCTATTAGGTTGGTGAGCTTTGATACTCTAAGAAAGAAAAAAAACTCTGCCAATATGACACATGGGTTTATTATTTTACTGGCTAAAATAATAACCCCCTCCCCTAAAATACCCCCCCCCCGCCAAATTCTGGTGCATAATTATACCCTAAATTTGACATACATACCAAATTTGACATATATACCAAATTTTTAGACAGGATTAATGAAAACCGCTTGAAAACGGTAAAAACCTCCAGCGGTAAATTTGATTGTACCCTAAAGTTCAAAGCTTACGTGTATGAGATTTAAAAAATAAGATAATTTTAAAAAAAAAGATAATTTAAAAAAAAAGATAATAAGATAATATAAAAAAGATAATTTAAAAAAAGGAGATTTTTAAATTATCTTACATGTATATACCCCAAATATGACATGCATACTGAATTTCAAGTCTATAGCTCTTACCATTCTCTTTTTAGACAGGATAAGTGAAAACCGCTGAAAAGCGGAAAAAAACCGCCCCCGGTACATTCGATTGCACTCAAAACAATTACACCCTAGATGGGACTTACATGCAAAATTTAACCTAAATCGGTCAGCGCTAAGTGGCAAAAGTGCCCATCACGCCGGACGGCGGACAAGCGGATTTTTTTATTCGATTTTTGGATTCTACGTACCTTGAAATGTGAAATATCAAATTTTGAGGGGGGGGGGGGTGATTATTATTTATGACGATTCCAAATTCCCAAGGTTCATTATTGGAAATAATAAATTACCATATATATTAAGCAAATGCATTTTATTCGATCTATTGGGACCGCCTTTAAATTTGTTCCAAAAGAACGCCTCAGTAGAGTTAAAGGAGCTTACTATTCACATTACTTATCAGTGCATCAGTCATTAATATTAATATTTCTGAGCTTTTAATTGTAATAGGGTTTGTATTTAAATTATAATGCTTTCGGATATAAGGAGTATTTTTAATGTGAATATGTTTTTGTTTGTTTGTTTTTTTCTTTGGAGGCATATTTTTTCAGTGCACGATTCCTTAATCTTAATATATATTTTTTTTAATTTGGCTTAACATCTCTTTAACATCTATCGGTCATTCAAGAAGAGGGTTTCATCCTCTATTCGCATGAGACTTGCAAACCAGCTACCCACATTCATTTGAATGACCAATAGATGTTAAAGAGACGCTAAGCCAAATTAAAAAAAAAAAACATTCAGTTGAATAATATTCATTTGATAACATTCAGTTGAATAACATTCAGTTGAATAATATTCAGTTGATAACATTCAGTTGAATAACATTCAGCTGAATAATATTCAGTTGATAACATTCAGTTGAATAGTATTCAGTTGAATAATATTCAGTTGATAACATTCAGTTGAATAATATTCAGTTGATAACTTTCAGTTGAATAATAAAGTTGATAACATTCAGTTGAATGTTATCCAAAGAGAATGGCCAGTAGTGATCGTCAAATATTTTAAAAAAAATAAAAAAAACATTCAGTTGAATAATATTCAGTTAATAACATTCAGTTGAATTACATTTCCAACTGTTAATAAACAAAGTGAAGTCCAGTTTTAACTCCAACATTTATGTTTGAACGTCTATTTGTTTGTTCGGTGTATGATAATTACCGAACACCTTGTCTGATTTTGAGGTCGCTTGATGTTATATTTTTATTTTAAGTAAACTAAACATTTTATTTATTTATTTTACTATCCCAGTTTTTTTTTCCTTTTGGCTTAATGTCTCTTTAACATCTATTGGTCATTCAAGACGGGGGTTTCACCCTCCATTCGCAGGAGACTTGCAAACCAGCTACCCACATTGACCTTAGTCAGCCTGAGTTGGGCCGGAAAAATAGTCACCATCACGAGGCCGCGAACCCACGTGGACACCCACATGGCACAACCTCGGTAGACGTTGCTTAACTTCAGTGATCTATCGGGAACTGATGTATTCTATATGCCATAGACGATAGCTAATCATTTTTGTTTTATTATATTTTCAACATCAGTAAACCTTTGAAATCCATCATGAAAAATATAGGTAATTAATTTTTTTTTTAAATTTAATAAACTTTAGATGGAATTATGAGAGTAGATACAGCGTTTTTGCCTAAGCCATGTAATGAGAAGTAATTCGATAAGTATATAATACATCTGGCTAACAAAAGACAAAACTAGTTGCTATACTAACTGATACATAATTTGACAATAGCTTTAGCGTAGACACGAGACATTTGGAACACAGATTCCCCTGACACATGTCAATGTACGGAATAATCAATCAATCAATGGTGATATGAAGTTGTCCGATGGTAGCCTGAAGTTTTCCGATGGTATGAGACCGCTGCTGTCAGTCTCAGAAGTACTTTTTTTTAAAAAAAAAAATTAGCTTAACGTCTCTTTAACATCTATTGGTTATTCAAGATGGAGGTTTTACCCTCCATTCGCTGGAAACTTGCAAACCAGCTAACCACATTGACCTCACCCAGCCTGGGTTGGGCCGGAAAAATTAGCCAACGATACGTGGTGCTCCCAAGTGGTCACCCATCCAAGTACTGACCACGCCCGACGTTGCTTAACTTCAGTGATCCGACGGGAACTGGTGTATTCATCGTCGTATGATCGTTGGCATCAGAAGTACTAAGACTGCTGCTCTGCATTCTCATCAATGTTTGGATATCTCTTACCGTTTTGGATAAACAATTAGTGATACACATATGTAATGTGGCGTTCATCCATCCGATGCTGCCTGGCTCTCCAGTTCTGTCCGACACCTGACATTCCGCATGTGACTGAGTAATCCTGCTCTGGATTTGCAGGGACGGCCACATACTGGACACGTGTTAATGGTTGTTGTTGTTGCCGTGGTTGGTATGTTCTGCTGGGTAGTTTTCGGAGGCGTTTGTGACGGCGGTGGAAGCTGTGACATAGGGTTTGCGTTTATAAGTTTGATCGGACGTATTGTGTTTGGTAGGTTGTCAGGGTGTTTGTGACGGTGATGGCTTGAGAGGCCAGATTTTGTGTTAAATTCTATTCCGCAGGTATCGCACTTTAGATTTGGCGGGCTGCTTGTTCTTGGTAGTTGGTCCCGGTGTGCTTGGGATATGTGGGATTGCACATATTGGCGGCCTTTCCTACCATGCCTCACAAAGTTGCAGGCGGGACACTTGTATGAGTGTTTTTCCTCTTCACAGTGTCTTGCTTGTCTTTCTTCTGCTTTCTTTTGGAGCTTGAGACTATGGTGGGCTGTGACGTTTTCATGGATTACGTTTCTCCAAGTATTTCTGTCGTTTGCCTTTTCTCTCCACTCATCTGGACTAATATTGAGTGCTTTCATGTCTTCTCTAACAATGTCTGTCCAGCGCTTTTTGGGTTTACATTGGTGCCGTGTTCCTTCCTTCAGCTCTGAGAAGGCAATTTGGTGAGGCATTCTATCTTGCGGTAGTCTGCTAATATGCCCCGCCCATCTCAAGCGCCGCACTTTGAGCATGTCACCTATTGTCATCATTCCCGTTCTTTCCAGCACTTTTTCGTTTGGGATGTGTTCTTTCCAACTAATCCGAGCAATGCTCCTTAAACATCTTTGGTGGAATGCGTCCAGTTGTCTGATATGCTTTTGGTGGACTGTCCAGCATTCTGAGGCATAGAGTAAAGTGCTCAGAACTACGGTTTTGTAGACTTGGAGTTTTGTCTTTAAGGATAGTTTGTGCGGCTTCCAAACTCTATAATACAGCCTTCCAAAGGCTTGGCTGACGGTGTTAATTCTTCTTTTTACTTCCGGTGTGCAGTCGCCGATTCTGGACATTTGGCTTCCAAGATACTTGAACTCGTTTACAGTGTTGAGAGTTGTACCATTGATATGGATTGGTGCAGGATGCATTTCATTTACAATTGACAAAATAATGCAAGTTCTGAATTTGTAGGCCTAGCAGAGAGACGTCAGTTCGATTCTACCATTCATTGCAATTAGCTAAAAATATAATTCGATTTCTGAACCAAAAAAGCCAACTTTCTTCCTTGTGTTCCCTTCTTCTTTAGGGACCTCATTTTTTTATATAAACTCAAGCAAGAGGGTAAGTTTGATGTGTTTTCTTTCTTCTTGTCTAAGTTCATAGTTCGACTCTATCATTCAGCGCATTACAGTCCACTCCTAAACCCACTTTAGCGGGTCATAGATTTTAGTCAAAAACAACCGTTACATTGAGTTTTATTTTATTAGAGATAGATCTAATCTTGGAGGCTAATAATTGACATGGGCGATTGTCTCATATTTAATATTCCACCCTGTTCATTTAATAGGAGCTTCTAACTTCTTTGGTAACTCGACAGTGCAATGTATCCTTAATAAAGAGGAAATTATAAACTTAAACTTTAGACTATATACAGTATGTCCCACTCTCATAAAATAGTTTCATTTCTGATGGTGGAGAAGAGAACAACATATGATACAAGGCAGTACCCAGGGGGGGAGGGGGTCCATGGGGTCCAGACCGAAATTTAGAAGAGAACAACATATGACATATGATACAAGGCAGTACCCAGTTGGGAGGGGGTCCATGGGGTCCAGACCGAAATTTAGAAGAGAACAACATATGACATATGATATAAGGCAGTACCCAGGGGGGAGGGGGTCCATGGGGTCCAGACCGAAATTTAGAAGAGAACAACATATGACATATAATATAAGGCAGTACCCAGTTGGGAGGGGGTCCATGGGGTCCAGACCCCCCGAAATTTAGAAGAGAACAACATATGACATATAATACAAGGCAGTACCCAGTTGGGAGGGGGTCCATGGGGTCCAGACCCCCTGAAATTTAGAAGAGCACAACATATGACATATAATACAAGGCAGTACCCAGTTGGGAGGGGGTCCATGGGGTCCAGACCCCCCGAAATTTAGAAGAGAACAACATATGACACAAGGCAGTACCCAGGGAAGAGGGGGTCCATGGGGTCCAGACCCCCCGAAATTTAGAAGAGAACAACATATGACATATGATACAAGGCAGTACCCAGGGGGGAATGGGTCCATGGGGTCCAGACCCCCCCCCCCCACATTNCATCATTTTTTTATGCATGACTTATGTAATATTGTAAGGTGTAACTCATCATTATCATCATCATCACCACCACCACCAACAACAACAACAATAACAACAACAAAAACATCATCTACAACAACAAGAACAACATCAAAAACAACATCACCTTCCATGATCATCATTTTCAGGTGTTAGTCCTGACTTGGCCGTCAATCCTTCGGCTCCTCCCCGAAAGAAAATCTTGGTTACAGCTCTGATATGATATGCCTTTTCGTTGCAATCAACAAAAGAAATTCTTTTGCCCTCACAAGTTCGGTTACTAGACTTACTTTTTGGCAAGACCTGCTTTTTGCACGTTTGTCCAGTCTGCTTTTGAAAGTAATGGGAAATGTCCTGCTTTTTCTGTCACACAAAAGTACTATTTAAAAGTGTCAAATCACCTGTATAAAAATAACGTGCGCAGAGATGAAGGTAGTGTGGGTTGAGGGGATTACAGAATGCAGAGCTCTGAACAGTATGGGCAGTAGTTGTAAGTTTATGAGAACAATTTACAAAACACTGTATTGTACATATGTCTAACTCCTGAATACCTACTTTTATATCATAAATCGACAACTGACACGTCCTTTTTTTTTGCAAAATAATCGGCTTTTGAAAATGTTCATGTCGTAACACTACACTCGAGGCGAGTGTACCTCAAAACCTTCAACAACACGTGATGTTCCTGAGCGGACAGTTATTCGACGCTGCTTAACTTAAGAACAGTGACAGTGGTATGTAAAATCTGATGTTGATTCAATTTGGAATTTTGTCTGGTTCCAATGAACAAGAGGAAAAAATTGGAAAGCGGAGGGGTGTCCAATTCACAACGCTTAATTACGTTCCCTGCCCGCAAAACAATTTAATAAGGACCAGAAATTTCAGGGCCGTACCCAATTTTTTTTTTTTTTCGGGGAGTCCGAAGGATTGACAGCCAAGGTGATGTTGATGTTGTTGTTGCTGTTGTTATTATTGTTGATGATGTTGTTCTCCTTACTCAAGATTTATTTTGGGTGCGAGGGGTCCGAAGAATTGACAGTCAAGCCAGGACTAACGCCTGAAAATGTTGATCATGGAAGGTGATGTTGATGTTGTTGTTGCTGTTGTTATTATTGTTGATGATGATGTTGTTGTTCTTGGTGATGTTATTGTCATTGTTGTTGATGATGTTGTTTTACTTACCCAAGATCTTTTTTCGGGTGAGGGGGGTCCGAAGGATTGACAGCTTAGCCAGGACTAACACCTGTAAATGATGATCATGGAAGGTGATGTTGATGATAATGATGATCTTGTTGATGATGATGTTCTTGTTGATGTTATTGCTTTTGGTTGATGTTATTGTTGTTGTTGATGTTTTTGTTGCTGGTGGTGGTGGTGGTGGTGATGAGTTACATCTTACAATTTACAATATTACATAAGTCATGCATAAAAAAATAATGAAATTTCGTGGGGGGTGGTCTGGACCCCATGGGCCCTCCCTGGGTACGGCCTTGAGAAATTACCAATGTAGATGGGCATCATCCACTGTGCATTTTCTTCAGTCACTCAGAAGTGTTCGATTATATCTGACCGTATAATTCTTTGTGCTTGCCATCCTCTAAATTGCTCCACGTAATTCCAACACAAAGACATTTCCCTTTCAAGTTCTATTGAATAGTCAGAATTTTCCTGCAAAAAAAAAGAGACCATTTAAAAAATCTATAAATAAAGTCAATTGTGAAAATATATGTGAAACCCTCAGCCTCAGAAGAGCGCATCACAAAGAAACCTCTATTTACCAAATCACAAAAAGGCCTACACACTATTTCTCTTTTGAAAGAGTTTTTGCACTTTCAGCAAAACCTTTACAAAGTTGCTCTAATCCTCCTTCTTGATAATAAACGTTGCTCTCCTTAAATTCCTTTCTTTATGAAAATAAAATAAAACCTCTCTGGACTTTTTAACCTTCTTTCTTTTTAATAACCAAAGTTTAGTTTATCGAAGTCGTGAAAGGAATGGATGGGAGCCATATAATTTTTTGATGGTTTCCAGGGAACGTTTCCATTCTTACACCGGGGCCCATTAGATTTTTTTTTTCATTTGGGAGAGGGGCCGTATTTTTTCAGTCTCGGACCCGGATTTTCTCTCGGCGGCACTGCTAAGTTGGACAAAGTGATTGGAACAAAGGTACCCTAAGATTGGGTTTCGATTTTTTTTTTCATTTGGGAAAGGGGCCGTATTTTTTCAGTCTCGGACCCGGATTTTCTCTCGGCGGCACTGCTAAGTTGGACAAAGTGATTGGAACAAAGGTACCCTAAGATTGGGTTTCTTAGAGTACCGGAGGTTACCAGAAATGTTCTGAGAATATTCTACTCCTGTGTACTGTGGAGTTGCAGGACTAGTTCTTATTAAATTATTAAACCTTTTTTTTTTTTTTTTTTTTTCTATGTTTGTAGAACCCATTTGATGGACCCCACATGGGATACCCAATTTCGGGTGTGTATACTTTGATTAACACTGGAAGAATTCCGATTCTCTCGGCCATCAGAAAACATTTTTATTTTAAATTTGTTTCCATCCCACTGATCCACTCAATTTACCTTATTAATGAGGGAATTTGAGAGAGTTTGCATTTTTTTTTTTTTTTTTTTTTCTATCATGGGTTCAGAATAACTTTTTCCCCTTGAAAGAGCCTAATACCTATCTGAATATACTAATGGAGCAAGATGATCGGGTGTTCACGTTAGTGTTGTATTTATTTATAGAAAAACACATCTTAATCAAATTTCAGAAGTCATTTTCAAAAAACAAATTTTGGGGGCAGGGCCCCCAAAATTTTCAAAATCGGAAATCCCCTAACACCAGCCTAAAAAACGTAAAATCAAAATTTTACGTTTCTATACAACAAACCGCTAAAAAGATAAAAATCATTTTCAAAAAACAAAATATTGAGCTTTAGGGGGGGGGGCCTAGGTCCCCCAAAAACTATACAGCAAATCATGTTCTAAATATGTATACCAAATTTCGTCAAAATCGGATAAAAATTGTGGCTTGTATCGCGTAACAAACAAACACACATACACATATACAAGTGCATTTCAGGATGTATACTGGGGTCAAAAGTGGAGTTCACTAACGTTCACAATAATTGTGAAATTAATGCCAAAACTACACCACCAAAAATATGGTCTTAAAATTTACATCAACTTTATGACCTTTAATAAAGACTTTTGTTCGGAGCATTTATCAACAGGCATTTTGTAAAATGAAAAGTTTTCTCACCATAAAGTTTTGCGTATCTCTCCTTGGACACAAGTTTTCTATTTTATAGGAAAAGTGTTTTACTAGATAGAAAAAGCTCTCCAGGGGGATTTTGTTTGGGCACGTACATCGTACAGGTTGCCTTTTCATCACCTTGTGTGCTTTCGACATTGTTCTTAAAATTGTAATCAAATTAGCTGTGTATAGTACACCCCCGCCCTATCCGGCACCCTACGGCACCCCAACTGGCACAATGTGTTTGTGTCTTCAAAGCATATATTAAACAGTTGCCACAATCAGTTAGGAGATCATTCTGCAGGCGTTTGTTTGGCGTAGAAACATACATAGAATGCAGTGACATTTATTCCATTTAGCTCAGGTCCCATTTTTGTGATCCATGATTATGCAGAGTTTTTAAAGCCTATGATACGTGGTGTCCCCTAGCGGGTAGCATTTAAAGTACGCGCTACGTCTTACGTCGCTAACTTCGGTCAATTGATGGGTGTATCTTTTTCTTCTTTAAATTCGCCTTTTCCTATCTAATATTTCATTCAAAACGCAAATGTGTTGCCGAATGCTATCTCATTCAAAACGCAAATGTGTTGCTAAATGCTATCTCATTCAAAACGCTAATGTGTTGCTGAATGCTATCTCATTCAAAAAGCTAATGTGTTGCTGAGTGCTATCTCATTCAAAACGCTAATGTATTGCTGTATGCTATCTCATTCAAAGCACTAATGTGTTGCTGTATGCTATCTCATTCAAAACGCTAATGTGTTGCTGAATGCTATCTCATTCAAAACGCTAATGTGTTGCTGAATGCTATCTCATTCAAATTTTCTAAACATCATGTTCATTCAAATTACCTTTGTAAAAAAAATTGTGTACATATATTTCAATTACATGATAATAATTCAACTGGTCTCGCGCCCCCCTTGGCTTGCCTTCACGCCCCTCTGATGGGGCGCGTCCCATAGTTTGGGAACCTCTGCTCTAAACCGTTCTGAAGATATTGATACACCCTGTATAAAGTAATACATTTTTCTCTTTAATCATTTCAACCAATCAAAAATGTATAATTATTATCGAATTACAACATTTTTTCGATGTGAATATTCGTTCACACGTGTGAACATTCGTTTGACGGAGTAACTCTGTTGTGTTCACGTGTGTGAACATTGGTCTGGCGGAGTAACTCTGTTGTGTTCACGTGTGTGAACATTGGTCTGACGGAGTAACTCTGTTGTGTTCACGTGTGTGAGCATTGGTCTGACGGAGTAACTCTGTTGTGTTCACGTGTGCGAGCATTGGTCTGACGGAGTAACTCTGTTGTGTTCACGTGTGTGATCACATTGTACAATATATGTGTTAAAAACGGATGTTCTCTATAGACAAAATCTCAGAATTGCCGTTAGAACTGAGTGAAGTCTACTGTAGGGATGGGATTTTCGACTCACTTATTTGAATCGACATGACTCGACTCGACTCACAAATATGAATCGTCTCGCATCGAGTGACAATTTTCAAAAATGCCTTATTTGATCATCGGAAAGACATGAGAAAAACAATTGACAAAAGGGGCATCTACCAAATAAAAGTCCCCACCTTCGACGGATACATTAAAAAGACATCACAATCAATCGTCACCAGAATAAAAGAACATTTTCCTTCTGTAAACAACAAAAACCCGGAAAAATATTTCTCCTTTTATTATCTTTATCAGTCAACAAAAAAAGCTACTCGTAAGTCGACTCTTTGAAGAGTCGACTCATTACAAAAAGATGTTCGACTCGTGGATGACTAGCCCATCCCTAGTCTACAGTATATACAGAACTACTAGTTCAGAAGGATTTTGTTAGTTGAATATTTAAATAGTACATGATAGCCGTAATTTAGGGGTAGAACCAAACAGAATAATTAATCTATTTAGAACAAAGCGCATAATTTCTTTTACGTGATTTTTTATGTTTTCCTTTATCTCTTATTGTATTCTCTTTGTACCTACATAAAATGAACCATTCTCTCTTTCCCTCCCCCCCTCTCTCCCCCTCTCTCTCTCTCTGATTACCTTTTTTTATTATTTTTCTTCGTGATTATCCCTCCTTCTATCTTTCCCATTTCATTCTCTCACTCCCTCTCTTTTCTTGCATATTTCACATTAGCCTAATGGTTTCATTTCGTAACATTTTTAGACAATTTTTTTTTGTATTTTTAGGTTAAGTTGGTTGAGTAACATCTTTTGTTTAATGGCTCTGTTTTCTGTTTTTAATCCTTCTTGTATAACTATGAATTTTTAATTGCTTTCGACAGCATTTTTTTTTTTTTTTTTTNATTTTTTTTTTTTTTTTGTATTAAAATATATATTTTTTTCCTTGTTTGAAACAGTTTTCTTTTTGTAGCCAGCGTCTATGGCACTTTGAATACACCAGTTCCCGTTAGATCACTGAAATTAAGCAACGCCCAACGAGGTTGTACCATGTGGGTGATGTCCACGTGGATTCGCGCCCTCGTGATGCTGGCTATTTTTCCGGCCAACCCAGGCTGGGTAAGGTTAATGTGGGTAGCTGGTTTTCAAGTTTCCAGCGAATGGAGGGTGAATCCCCCGTCTTGAATGAGCAATAGATGTTAAAGAGACGTTAAGCCAAATTAAAAAAAAAAAATCTTTTCGTAGATTTGAACGCGCAGCTCCTCGACCTACATAACATAATATAAACTCTATTTCTGGATATTTTTTTCTTTTTGAACATACCAAATAAGAAAGGGGGAATTCTTAACTTTGGTGAGAGGAAATTGGTGGCTGTTCCAGTAAGATATCATGAGGAATACATAATATATATCTATAGATAACCTTTTAAAGGTTAATTTCAGAATAGGTTTTTGCTCTATTTACATTTTGTTAGGGAGATATGTTGAAAAACCTCAGATCGTATGCCTAAATGTTTTTGTGTGCTTTATGGGTAACTTTTTTCTGCCATTCGCGCTTTTGTCCTGCACCGAAAATCCAACTTCGACCGCCTCGCGCCAAGTTTTAATCACTCTTATCGATCGTACTTACAGAATATAATAAATTTGTCCGTCCTATTAAATCTTCCAAATCGTCGACTTTTTGGTCCACCCCTTGTGGGTACAATCCATCACGGAAGGCAAAAGATGGGATCAAGTGAGTTCTTGGTCTCTTATAGAGGACATGTCCTGCTCAATTCGAGCAAGCTGTAATAAAATTAGAAGTTGAAATATTTCTCATGGATAGTCCCCAAAATAAAATATTATAGAGGAGATGTCCTGCTCAATTCGAGCAAGCTGTAATAAAATTAGAAGTTGAAATATTTCTCATGGATAGTCCCCAGAATAAAATTTTATAGAGGAGATGTCCTGCTCAATTCGAGCAAGCTGTAATAAAATTAGAATTTGAAATATTTCTCATGGATAGTCCCGAAAATAAAATATTATAGAGGAGATGTCCTGCTCAATTCGAGCAAGCAGTAATAAAATTAGAAGTTGAAATATTTCTCATGGATAGTCCCCATAATAAAACATTATATAGGAGATGTCCTGCTCAATTCGAGCAAGCTGTAATAAAATTAGAAGTTGAAATATTTCTCATGGATGGTCCCCATAATAAAATATTTCAAATTCCTGCAAACTCTGTTGGGAACTGTTTGAATAATGGGCCTAACTTTGCGCCCTGATGTGTAAAATAACAATCACAGTAGGAGAGTTGACGAAACTTTCATCATTTTATTTGTCCAATGCAAGTGTCTCTTGTGGGAGATTAGTGCCATTTGTAGAGTTTCTCTTAGTTTGCCCTTGCCGATCGTAAAGTTATTCACCTTAGTACTGACGCTAAGGATTAAAGTGTTGTGGAGTTGCGAGGAGCGAAATTTAACTTCAAAGGAGAAGAACTAAGAAGTTCAGATATGAATAGGAGATTGGTGTCTTTTTTAGATGCAGAAGTACTGTGTGGGGACAAGGGAAAAATCACAATGGTAATGGAAAAATTAAAGAGAACCGTGGCGAAGCACGAGGTACACCTGCTAGTTTAAGGTATCCGTCAGAACGCCAGGTCCGATTTTGAACACTTGGTATAAACATTTTGCAGATTCTTAAGCAGGGTCCACACTTATGTTGCAAATGTTTTACAACATTTCAACACAATTATGGACTTGTTGAGAAAATGTTGTCCAACATGTTGCATGTTTCCCAAAATATGGAACATTTCTTAGAAACATTTTGGAACACACATTGAAAGTGTGGACCGTGTACCGTGTCGGACAACATCGGCAGGGTCCACACTTATGTTGCAAATGTTGTACAACATTGCAACACAATTGTGGACGTGTTGAGAAAATGTTGTCCAACATGTTGCATGTTTCCCAAAATATGGAACATTTCTTAGAAACATTTTAGAAACACATTGAAAGTGTGGGCCGTGTCGGACAACATCGCAAGGGTCCGCACGTATGTTGCAAATAGAGTACAACATTTGCAACATCATAAGTGTGGACCCTGCTTAGACTTAACTCTTCTCAATTGTTGGAACCTATTGTACCAACTACAACTCAATGGCGGTCATTTTTAGTGAGATATCTTGATAATATTGTTTGCCTTTTCGTTTTCTGTTTTCAGGTAAGTTCTTAATGTGCTTTGGATTGTTCATGGTTCAGGCTATTGCGCCAATACTGATGCGGGTAAGCAAAAAAATACAGTCCTTCAAATTCAAACTTTCTTATCATTTTTATTATTCAATATTGAAAAATATTGCAAATGTTGACGAAAATTAAAATTAAAAATTCTCTCTTGAAATTAATAAACTTTGCTCTACGGGGTGTCTCAATAAATATTAACTTTTCAATAAATTTAAACAAGTTAGATTATTTATAATTATTTATGAAGAAACTGCTTTCGAATCATTCGATTCATCATCGGTCTAGTCGAAGGATGGAAGTTGGCTGTCTCAATAAATATCTTGAGAATTTAGAAAAACATGTATTTTTTTTCCAAAGGGGAAAAGGTTTTCAATTGTAATTTCCGGGGAGACCACAGAGGATCAACTTTGAAATCGTTTATATTATCTTTCTTTCTTTCGTTGTGTCTTCGACCTTATCGACCATACACCTGTTCAACAAATTGAGACCAGCTTCTTTCTCTTGCAACCTCCTCCCATTCTTCTGGATTGATTCCAATATTTTCCACGTCTTTGGTTTTATACTTTAATTTAGCGTCCAGCGTCATACCCAAGTACTTTGCTTCATTGGCAAATGGTATGACCTTATTATTGAGATAAACCGGTAGGTGTTGAATTCTTCTATTGGTGAAGTTCACATGAACCGATTTGGTCTCATTTAATTTAATTCTCCATTGCTGAGTCCATCTTTGAATTTTGGAGATAGATTTGTTCAGTTTATTAATTGCCTCATTTTGGTCATCACTGACCGCTAATATTGCTGTGTCGTCGGCAAAGGTAGCAGTAGTGTTTGTTTCAACTTCTGGAAGATCACTGGTGTAGAGAAGGTACAGTACTGGGCCAAGTACACTTCCCTGAGGAACACCAGCTTTTATTTCCTTTAACTCTGAAAAGCTATCATCTTGTTTAATTCTAAAGTATCTGTTCGATAAATACGATTCCAAAACTTTCCCAATGTTCNACATATAATATTTTTTTTGAGGGTCTGGACTCCCCGGACCTCCCTGGGTACGGCCTTGAATTTAACATATAATATTTTTTTTGAGGGTCTGGACTCCCCGGACCTCCCTGGGTACGGCCTTGAATTTAACATATAATATTTTTTTTGAGGGTCTGGACTCCCCGGACCTCCCTGGGTACGGCCTTGAATTTAACATATAATATTTTTTTTGAGGGTCTGGACTCCCCGGACCTCCCTGGGTACGGCCTTGAATTTAACATATAATATTTTTTTTGAGGGTCTGGACTCCCCGGACCTCCCTGGGTACGGCCTTGAATTTAACATATAATATTTTTTTTGAGGGTCTGGACTCCCCGGACCTCCCTGGGTACGGCCTTGAATTTAACATATAATATTTTTTTTGAGGGTCTGGACTCCCCGGACCTCCCTGGGTACGGCCTTGAATTTAACATATAATATTTTTTTTGAGGGTCTGGACTCCCCGGACCTCCCTGGGTACGGCCTTGAATTTAACATATAATATTTTTTTTGAGGGTCTGGACTCCCCGGACCTCCCTGGGTACGGCCTTGAATTTAACATATAATATTTTTTTTGAGGGTCTGGACTCCCCGGACCTCCCTGGGTACGGCCTTGAATTTAACATATAATATTTTTTTTGAGGGTCTGGACTCCCCGGACCTCCCTGGGTACGGCCTTGAATTTAACATATAATATTTTTTTTGAGGGTCTGGACTCCCCGGACCTCCCTGGGTACGGCCTTGAATTTAACATATAATATTTTTTTTGAGGGTCTGGACTCCCCGGACCTCCCTGGGTACGGCCTTGAATTTAACATATAATATTTTTTTTGAGGGTCTGGACTCCCCGGACCTCCCTGGGTACGGCCTTGAATTTAACATATAATATTTTTTTTGAGGGTCTGGACTCCCCGGACCTCCCTGGGTACGGCCTTGAATTTAACATATAATATTTTTTTTGAGGGTCTGGACTCCCCGGACCTCCCTGGGTACGGCCTTGAATTTAACATATAATATTTTTTTTGAGGGTCTGGACTCCCCGGACCTCCCTGGGTACGGCCTTGAATTTAACATATAATATTTTTTTTGAGGGTCTGGACTCCCCGGACCTCCCTGGGTACGGCCTTGAATTTAACATATAATATTTTTTTTGAGGGTCTGGACTCCCCGGACCTCCCTGGGTACGGCCTTGAATTTAACATATAATATTTTTTTTGAGGGTCTGGACTCCCCGGACCTCCCTGGGTACGGCCTTGAATTTAACATATAATATTTTTTTTGAGGGTCTGGACTCCCCGGACCTCCCTGGGTACGGCCTTGAATTTAACATATAATATTTTTTTTGAGGGTCTGGACTCCCCGGACCTCCCTGGGTACGGCCTTGAATTTAACATATAATATTTTTTTTGAGGGTCTGGACTCCCCGGACCTCCCTGGGTACGGCCTTGAATTTAACATATAATATTTTTTTTGAGGGTCTGGACTCCCCGGACCTCCCTGGGTACGGCCTTGAATTTAACATATAATATTTTTTTTGAGGGTCTGGACTCCCCGGACCTCCCTGGGTACGGCCTTGAATTTAACATATAATATTTTTTTTGAGGGTCTGGACTCCCCGGACCTCCCTGGGTACGGCCTTGAATTTAACATATAATATTTTTTTTGAGGGTCTGGACTCCCCGGACCTCCCTGGGTACGGCCTTGAATTTAACATATAATATTTTTTTTGAGGGTCTGGACTCCCCGGACCTCCCTGGGTACGGCCTTGAATTTAACATATAATATTTTTTTTGAGGGTCTGGACTCCCCGGACCTCCCTGGGTACGGCCTTGAATTTAACATATAATATTTTTTTTGAGGGTCTGGACTCCCCGGACCTCCCTGGGTACGGCCTTGAATTTAACATATAATATTTTTTTTGAGGGTCTGGACTCCCCGGACCTCCCTGGGTACGGCCTTGAATTTAACATATAATATTTTTTTTGAGGGTCTGGACTCCCCGGACCTCCCTGGGTACGGCCTTGAATTTAACATATAATATTTTTTTTGAGGGTCTGGACTCCCCGGACCTCCCTGGGTACGGCCTTGAATTTAACATATAATATTTTTTTTGAGGGTCTGGACTCCCCGGACCTCCCTGGGTACGGCCTTGAATTTAACATATAATATTTTTTTTGAGGGTCTGGACTCCCCGGACCTCCCTGGGTACGGCCTTGAATTTAACATATAATATTTTTTTTGAGGGTCTGGACTCCCCGGACCTCCCTGGGTACGGCCTTGAATTTAACATATAATATTTTTTTTGAGGGTCTGGACTCCCCGGACCTCCCTGGGTACGGCCTTGAATTTAACATATAATATTTTTTTTGAGGGTCTGGACTCCCCGGACCTCCCTGGGTACGGCCTTGAATTTAACATATAATATTTTTTTTGAGGGTCTGGACTCCCCGGACCTCCCTGGGTACGGCCTTGAATTTAACATATAATATTTTTTTTGAGGGTCTGGACTCCCCGGACCTCCCTGGGTACGGCCTTGAATTTAACATATAATATTTTTTTTGAGGGTCTGGACTCCCCGGACCTCCCTGGGTACGGCCTTGAATTTAACATATAATATTTTTTTTGAGGGTCTGGACTCCCCGGACCTCCCTGGGTACGGCCTTGAATTTAACATATAATATTTTTTTTGAGGGTCTGGACTCCCCGGACCTCCCTGGGTACGGCCTTGAATTTAACATATAATATTTTTTTTGAGGGTCTGGACTCCCCGGACCTCCCTGGGTACGGCCTTGAATTTAACATATAATATTTTTTTTGAGGGTCTGGACTCCCCGGACCTCCCTGGGTACGGCCTTGAATTTAACATATAATATTTTTTTTGAGGGTCTGGACTCCCCGGACCTCCCTGGGTACGGCCTTGAATTTAACATATAATATTTTTTTTGAGGGTCTGGACTCCCCGGACCTCCCTGGGTACGGCCTTGAATTTAACATATAATATTTTTTTTGAGGGTCTGGACTCCCCGGACCTCCCTGGGTACGGCCTTGAATTTAACATATAATATTTTTTTTGAGGGTCTGGACTCCCCGGACCTCCCTGGGTACGGCCTTGAATTTAACATATAATATTTTTTTTGAGGGTCTGGACTCCCCGGACCTCCCTGGGTACGGCCTTGAATTTAACATATAATATTTTTTTTGAGGGTCTGGACTCCCCGGACCTCCCTGGGTACGGCCTTGAATTTAACATATAATATTTTTTTTGAGGGTCTGGACTCCCCGGACCTCCCTGGGTACGGCCTTGAATTTAACATATAATATTTTTTTTGAGGGTCTGGACTCCCCGGACCTCCCTGGGTACGGCCTTGAATTTAACATATAATATTTTTTTTGAGGGTCTGGACTCCCCGGACCTCCCTGGGTACGGCCTTGAATTTAACATATAATATTTTTTTTGAGGGTCTGGACTCCCCGGACCTCCCTGGGTACGGCCTTGAATTTAACATATAATATTTTTTTTGAGGGTCTGGACTCCCCGGACCTCCCTGGGTACGGCCTTGAATTTAACATATAATATTTTTTTTGAGGGTCTGGACTCCCCGGACCTCCCTGGGTACGGCCTTGAATTTAACATATAATATTTTTTTTGAGGGTCTGGACTCCCCGGACCTCCCTGGGTACGGCCTTGAATTTAACATATAATATTTTTTTTGAGGGTCTGGACTCCCCGGACCTCCCTGGGTACGGCCTTGAATTTAACATATAATATTTTTTTTGAGGGTCTGGACTCCCCGGACCTCCCTGGGTACGGCCTTGAATTTAACATATAATATTTTTTTTGAGGGTCTGGACTCCCCGGACCTCCCCGGGTACGGCCTTGAATTTAACATATAATTTTTCTATTACCGACATCTTTTTTTCCTGCATTTTGCCCAATGATCTTATTGGTAATGTGCTCGCTTTCGCTAATGATGCATATTCGTCTCTCAAGGAAGGAATTCCTCTTCTTGTTCTTGTGACTTTTCGTCTCTTTAAAGTGTAAGGTCATCCCCGCAGAAAACTTACAAGCCAGTTTACCCACATTGACCTCACCCGGAATAGCCAGCATCAAGAGGCTAGAACTTAGCTGGCCGTCCACCAAATAAAACTTCGCTGCACGTTGCTTACCCCCAGTGACTGTCATTGTTTCTGCCTTCCCTGTTGTTTAGACGTGTACTAGATTCTTCATTTTGTTAGGTACTTATTCAAAGTTTCACTTGCAGGAGTTGTTTCTGGGAGAAGATACTTTTTTTTGACATATCTGGACCTATATACCTAATACTGAGTAGTATACCTACTGAGTAGTATGCATACTGAGAAGTATACCTACTGAATACACCAGTTCTCCAAATAGATCACTGCAATTATAACTTATTTCCGGCGAGGTTTTACTGTTTTTGCTATTCGCAGTCACGGCTCAACCCAGGCTGGGTAAATGTACAGGGCTGCGGAGCCGTCGATAAAAACTCCGCCTCCAGCTCCTCCTTATAAGAAAAAGGAGCTCTGGCTCTAGCTTCTCTTTATAAGAAAAAGGGGCTCCGGCTCCAGCTCCTTCATACAAAATCACACGACTCCGGCTCCGTAGCCCTGGGCTGCGAATCCGCCGATAAAAACGCTGGCTCCGGCTCCAACTCCTCTTTATAAGAAAAAAGGGGCTCTGGGGCTGTGGATCTGCCGATAAAAACTCTGGCTCCGGCTCCAACTCCTCTTTATAAGAAAAAAGGGCTCCGGCTCCAGCTCCTTTATACAAAATCACACGGCTCCGGCTCCGCAGGGTAAATGTAGTCATTGTGTGGGTAGCTGCTTGATAAGTTGGCAGCGCATGTGTGGGGTAAATCTTCGATTGTAATAACCCATAGACAGGGACGGACTGGGGCTCCAGGGGCCTATCGGGCATATTGGAACAAGGGCCCCACATTTTCCTTTCATATTTTTGCGCCACGATGAACTGGGGCCCAGTGGGTCCCAAATATTTTATATGTATTTTTCTTTCATAATATAGTGGTGCCCACAATGAACTGGGGAACCGTTGTGGGGCCCACAAATTTTTACATGTATTTTTCTTTCATAAAAATGCCCTACGATGAACTGGGGCCCGTTGAGGCCCACATATTTTTTCTCGCACATATTTTACATGTTTTTTTCTTTCATATTTTGCCTCCTGATGTGGCCAAGTGCCCACATATTTTTTCTCGCACATATTTTACATGTATTTTTGTTTCATATTTTTGCTCTCCGATGAGCCGGGGCCCACATATATTTTGGCACATATTTTTCTTACATATTTTTTCCCTCTCCCCGGTGCACCGTGGGCCTAGTCCACCTCTGCCCATAGATGTTAAAGAGACGTTAAGCCAAAAAAATGGAAGATAAAAAAATTGAGAATTCACCTCCGAATGGATGGAAATTTATCTACAAAACAAAAATTCAATAAGTGACATACGTTCAGTGACAATTTCTTGCGCCTCTTCTCTTTTTCCATTCGACACTCAATATGTAATTTTGTTACCCCATTACAGTCATAATCAATGTGGATAGGCTACGAGAGGGTGCAAATTGTAGATGTACACGATATTAGGCACGAAGGGGCGGGTCGGTTGGGGAAGTAGAGCCAAGAGTGGGAAGCTGTAAAAGGGAGAAAAAAAAAGAAAAATATTTTTTACGAGCAAAGTCGACGAAAGTTTTACGACAAAAACTAGAGTTCTGGGGTCCCCTTCCCCCTATGGAAATGTCATTATTCTGCCTGTGTGCAACAAAATATCAATCCATTTCGTTTTAATCTCAAATACTGTTGTCGTGGCCTGGGCGGATCGCTATAGATAATTAAAAAAAAAATCCTTTTGCAGTGACCGCCAATAAATTAACTAGTGGATCAAGATGATCAGGGGTTCACGTTAGTGTTGTACTCATTTATAGAAGAAAAAAAAACATCTTCATTAAATTTTAAAAAATCAGTTTCAAAAAACAAAATATTGGGTCCCCCCCCCCGAGGGGACCCACTTAAAAATCGAAAAATAATTATTCATTTTTGCATGACGTATCCGATTGTTATCATGCTTCTTTGGTGAAAAGCCCTTGACACTAGCCATAACATATCGTAATTTTACGTTTCTACAAAAACCGCCGAAAAGATAAAAATCATTTTAAAAAACACAATATTGGGCCCCCAATTTTTTTTTAAAATCGAAAAGCCCTTAACACCAGCCAACATAAAAATTTTACGTTTCTACAAAAACCGCTAAAAAGATAAGAATCATTTTAAAAAACACAATATTGGGCCCGCAAAATTTTTTAAAATCGAAAAGGCCTTAACAGCAGCCAATATCAAAATTTTACGTTTCTACAACATACCGCTATAAAGAAATAAATAATTTTCAAAAAACAGTATATTGGGCTCCTGGGACCCCCTCGAGGGGGCAAATAACCAATAACTATACCTAAATATGTGCATCAAATTTCGTCAAAATCGAATGAAAATTGTGGTTTCCATCGCTTAACAAACATATACAGTGTGTTTCAAAAGGTTATGCAAAAAAAGAAACCTCGCATAGTAGAGCTCAAATAAAGGCCACTTTGCTTACTAAACACTTTTACGGAAATGGACCCCAAGGTAGCTAGGGCCACCCAGTGTTGGCACTTAAAAATCGAAAAATAATTATTCATTTTTTGCATGACGTCTCCGATTGTTATCATGATACTTCTTTGGTGAGTATTTGGCACTTTTTCCCCGTTCAGGGGTAGAGTTCTGGGGGGTAATGAAATGAAAATGCCTAAAACATTTTTAAAACATTTTGATGCGTATTTTTTTGGTGTTTTAACGTATGATATGTCTTCTAAAACTTGTTTTGCTACTAAAAAGGCCGGAATAGCTCTTGTCTAAAACCAACCATTGAACTTTTAAAATCACAAAAATAGAGCGTAGGACGATTCTAAATATGAAGTATTAATCCTGACGTTAGTTCATTGCAAATAAAATTCCAAAAAAAATTTACCAATCTGGGTCTTGAACCTCAGGTTTTTCAATTCGTAAATCATTTTCTTTTCTCGTAAATCATTTTCATCTGCCAACTTTGGTGGCCCCAGCTACCTTGGGGTCCATTTCCGTATAGGGGTTTATTAAGCAAAGTGGTCTTTATTGAGCTCTACCATAAGTGGTTTCTTTTTATGCATAACCTTTTGAAACACCCTGTATAAGTGAATTTTGGGATGTATACCGGTGTCAAAACTGGAGTTCACTAACGTTCGCAAAAATCGCCCACTCTTTGCCTTAAGGATATTGATCACCTTTTTTATCCATCCCTCCCTTTCTCTCCTTCGCATCGGATACTTAAATTCGCCGCACGAAGGCGATATTGCTCAGCATGCTGAGCATCATTGACTGAAGCGAAGAGAAAAATAATTACGAAACACAGAATGATCAAAGGAATTATGAAAGCAACAATTATATTTAAATTTCAAGAAAAATGTTCTTCTCGTCTTTTGCTCGGGGGGTGGCGTACTCCATCTGAGAAAGCTCCATTCCATGCTTGCCCCATCAAAACTAAATAATACAAAGCAGTGGTAAAAATAATTGAACACAAATCTATATATTCGGTATACCTATTTAAAAGATTCTTTTATGGTGTGAACATCACACAAGGAAATTAATAAAGATACCGGACCAATATGATCAATCCTCGGAATCGTTGACAAACAGTCACCCCCCCCCCTCCCCNNNNCCCCCCCCCCCTCCCCCACATACACACACTTCTGAACTTGGATATCTCATAAGTTTCTATATAGGCACCTACGTAAGAATCTAAAATCGGTTCGCCCACTTTACATAGCACTTTAAAAAAAAACACCTAAACCCTCGTGGGCGGTAGAAGGGAGCAACTACTGGCTTCCGACTGAATCCCCCATTTCGTCCTACATTCTCGTTCCGTTTTTAAGTGACGAGAAAAGTGACTTTTGACGAACGTGCGTGCTAAATGTCGAAAACAGAATTATTTTCGTCAATCCTCCGCCGTGTCATCTCAGACGAGATGTCATCGTGCGTGCTAAATCTTAGCAACAGAATTATTATCGTCAATCCTCGGCCGTGCCATCTCAGGCGAGGCGTCATCGTGCGTCCTATAAATGTTGGCAACAGAATTATTATCGTCAATCCTCAGTCGTACCATCTCAGGCGAGGCGTCATCGTGCGTGCTAAACGTTGGCAACAGAATTATTATCGTCAATCCTCCGCCGAAGCGTCATTAGCTCAGGCGAGGTGTCATTATCTTTCACTCC
The DNA here is from genome assembly GCA_012654025.1 of Pachypsylla venusta. Taxonomy (NCBI): domain Eukaryota; kingdom Metazoa; phylum Arthropoda; class Insecta; order Hemiptera; family Aphalaridae; genus Pachypsylla; species Pachypsylla venusta. The sequence continues at coordinate 20,121,200 of CM022883.1, read as the reverse complement.
CATTTATATAAATGGAAGTGCTTGATGTGGAGGTGATAAAACTGTTAGTATGTTAATATCCTGATTTTCATTATTCCACATGCCCCTTGCTTCTTGCGCTTTACTCTTCCTCCCTCCACGCAAATCCTCATTAACATATCGGAAGCTTCCAATAAAATGCTCTCTCTTCCCCCTTGTTTTAGCTCCCATTACACTAATTGCTATTTGTACTAACTTTCTTCATAGACGACCGCTCCTTGCCCTCTACCCTCTGTTGTTACCCTATTATGCACCCCCAAAAACCCGCGACGACGGGCGATAAGAAAAACTAGGTTTTTACATTGATTAGATAATAGCGTGACTGAAGGCCATTTCTTTGAAGCCGGAACTGCCGTCGCTTTTTGAACAGCCCCTCTAACCCCCCCGCACAACACCCTTAACCAAACTTCATTTTCATATCAAAAGAGAGAGAGAGAGATTAAGAGAGAGAGAAAGTGGAAAAATCTAATATCTAATAAGAAATACATATAGAACAATAGTCAGTCATTTTTTGAATTAATAAAAAATCCGGGGTTGGGTCCCATTTTATGTGAGATATTCACAATTTGGCGTACCTTGAAGACTGAAACTAATAAGAAATACATATAGAACAATAGTCATTTTTTTGAATTTATAAAAATTCCGGGTTTGGGGCCCATTTCATGTTTGTGAGATATTGACAGTTTGGCGTACCTTTAATTATAAAATTAATAAGAAATACATACAGGGTGTCCCAAAAGTCCGAGATCACCAGAATATCTTTTCAACGGCTTTATGTGGAGTTTGAAATTTTGCATGGTATTATATCATAAATTAAGCCACCTGATGGTGTGACCAATTTTTCAGGGACGGGTCCATGTGGCTCCCAGAGGGTCCAACTTTTGTTTTTTATTAATGAACCCCCATCTTGTAGTACATTTTCAGAAAGACAATATAATTAGAAGTATACTTTGAGAGAAAAAAATTACACTCTAGCGTATTTAATTTCAAAATGGCGGTCATTTGAAATTTCCAAGATATGACTTCCAAGAGTGTATAAAAACTAGGCGAGTTATTTGCAATGGGATATTGAATGATTGCGTAGGACACCAATGTCGGGGAACCTGTTTTTTAGACATAATTCGCCTAGTCTTACACACTTCACCTACGTTTAGAAATAATTCGTCTAGTTTTAGACACTCTTGGAAGTCATATCTTGGAAATTTCAAATGGAAGTTATTTTGATACCAAATACGCCAGACGTGTAAATTTTTTTGCAAAGTACTTCTAATTCTATTGCCTTTCTGAAAATATATCACAAGATGGGGGTTCGTATTTTAAAACTCCACATTAATCTGTTCAAAAGATATTCAGGTGGTCTCGGACGTTTGGGACACCCTGATTAAAAAAACACTAAAAATTCCGGGGTTGGGGCCCATTTTATGTGAGATATTGACAATTTGGCTTATTTGACGAAACTTAAAATATTTAAAATCTTTCCTTAAACAAAAAAACCTAGTCACCGAAGACATTCCTTTAAATTATTATCAATATAGAACAATAGAAATTTTTTGAATTAATAAAAAAAGTCAATATGATATTTCTATTTATCATATTGACAAAAACTTATGCACACCATCCGCTGTGAGCGATACTTTTCTCACTTAGCGTGTGGTTGTAAACTAAAAAGTCAATATGATATTTCTATTTATCATATTGACAGAAACTTATGCACACTATCCGATGTGAGCGATACTTTTGTCACTTAGCGTGTGGTTGTAAACTAAAAAGTCAATATGATATTTCTATTTATCATATTGACAGAAACTTATGCACACTATCCGATATGAGCATGAGCGATACTTTTGTCACTTACCGCGTGGTTGCAAACTAAAAAGTCAATATGATATTTCTATTTATCATATTGACAGAAACTTATGCACACCATCCGCTGTGAGCGATACTTTTGTCACTTAGCGTGTGGTCGCAAACTAAAAATTTAATATGAAACCCTGATCTATGTGACTGGGAGAGACGAATATTTTCGGGGCACAATTAGACCCCTAAATGGAACCAACTCAGCATATATCATTGAAATCGGTCAACACTAAGTGGTAAAAGTGCGGCTCACGGCCTTCTTATAATTTCAAATTTCGTCGATGGCGGCGAGGGGGGGGACGATTTCAAAGGTTCATTTTTGAAAATAATAAATCAAAAGGTGAAAATAAAATGAGAATATTATTTTTTTAAAGAAGAAAGTACAATATACGAGCATATTATGTCCCTGCTGAAGAAATGCCTGGGGGTTACCCCGGAAAGTTCATTTCCCTTCACTGCTGATTCATCATCCATTTGTATTTGGAATATAAATCCATCAATCTCAATTTTAACATGGATGATCAATTTATTATCTTTGCTTTCTGCGAGGGGAGCATTCCTCTCCGCCCCGCATCAAAGGTAGTCAGGGTTTCCTGCAACTTATTCTTGTGTATTTTCTCAGTTCCCTCTCCTTTCAATATAGGATCGATCAACCAAAAAGAGAATATTTATATTTAATCACTTAACTAAGCACCCGATATCTATCCGCCTAATTCCTGTGGTGTTCGTTTCATTGCGGCATGCCCCGATGTCGCAATAAGTAATTCTTCACTCAAACATCTCAAAATGGTGTTCTGGTTTTGATTTCAAACCCCTTATTAATGACCTTTTAAAAGGTGGATAATTGGTTGCTTGGAATACCATCCTAAGTGTCAATAAACTCAAAACAATGAAACCCCTCATTAAGAAGTTGCAGGAAGACTGGAACAGAAGAATTAGGTTCACAACGTTCAAAGAGCTTGACCGATGTTTAACACAAAACAAACTAATTTTGTGTTAAACATCCCACAAGGGATTCCTTCCGTTTCTCTCTTTAAATTTTTAAAACCACTTAATATCATCTTAGCTCATTCGAGTTGGGGGTTTGACCCTCCATTTTCTGTATTTATACAAATCAGTTGCCCTACCCAGCCTGTTTTGGTCCGAAAATAGCTAGCATCTAACGGGAACTGATATATTCAACGCCTCTTATCTTCTTAACACAATGTAAAAACGAGGAAGATCCTGTTAAAGAAACGACGAAAAACCTTCGCTTTAAGACACCGGTTAAAAGAAACATCCAGTTTCCTTTTCTTTTAAATGGCAGTTAATGAACGGTGACAAGAATTTTTGGTGTTCAAAGTGACGCAGAAGAGATTAATGTGATTGTGAAGAAATGGAATGAAACGAAATAATCGAAGGGAGAAAGAGAGATTATGGGATATAAGCAATAACAGAATTATAGAAAATATGAAAAATTGGGAAGCAGACAGATGGTAAACGGAAGTAGAAGGAAATGAGAATAGAATTAAAGAAATAAAAGTTGAATCTAAAAGTTATGCAGAAATATAGAAAGAAAATATTATTGAATAAAAAACAATGTAAAGATAAGAAATATAAAAGCGGGGAGGTTAGAAATTGCAGGGAATATATTAAGAGAGGTATGCCGAGCAAGGTTGGAAGGATGAAGAGTATATACGCTTGGAGGGAATGTAAGAGTGGAACATCGAAAGGATGTATATAATAAAGGAATAAGAAGATTACAAACTGATATGGACGAATAGGAGCCATTCGAGTAGGCACGTCGGGGAAGGTGGAATCAAATAATGAAGGATGTGAACAAATTGGGAAGACTTAGAGGATGTATATAATAACGGAATAAGAAGATTACAAACTGATATGGACGGATATAGGAGCCATTCGAGTAGGCACATCGGGAAAGGTGGAATCAAATAGGGAAACTTAGATGATGTATAAAATAAGGGGATAAGAAGATTACAAACTGATATGGACGAATAGGAGCCATTCGAGTAGGCACGCCGAGGAAGGTGAAATCAAATAATGAAAGATGTAAACAAATTAGGGATACTTAGAGGATGTATATAATAAAGGAATAAGAAGATTACAAACTGATATGGACGAATAGGAGCCATACGAGTAAGCACGCCGGGGAAGGTGGAATCAAATAATGAAGGATGTAAATAAATTGGGGAAACTTTGGAAGGCTACATCAGAAAGATTATATTAAGGAAGATGTAAGGGTACGTAGGTACATTGTATAAAAATAGAACCAAATATCTCTGGCGAGAAAAGTGTGAACAGCTAGAAAGTAGAAATAAACCTGTGGGAAATACCTCAATTATGTTGAAGTAAGAGAGGAATATCTGCCGATCTCCGTGGCCGAGTTGTTAAGAGAATTGACTCTTGGTACAAAAATTGTGGGTCCAAATCCCGCCCAGAGCAAAAATTTTCTGATCGAATTTTCTTGTTTTAGAAATGGCATGGCTGTAAAAAGGAGTGCCCTGAAGTAATGCGAAAGCGGTTTCGGAGCATGATAGAACGGAGTCGTTCAGAAACTAAAATGAAGACACTAGGACAAACACATCTACGGCATGAACAAGAAAAGGGAAAACGATCAGAGGAGCTTGGGAACTATATTAGGAAGCTTATAGGACAGATTGATGAGGAATGAAGAAAACAGAGGAGCTTGGGAACTATATTAGGAAGATTATAGGACAGATTGATGAGGAATGAAGAGGTATGAAGAAAACAGAGGAACCCGGGAACTATATTAGGAAGATTATAGGACAGATTGATGAGGAATGAAGAGGTATAAAGAAAACAGAGGAGCTGGGAACCTATATTAGGAATATTATAGGACAGATTGATGAGGAATGAAGAGGTATAAAGAAAACAGAGGAGCTGGGAACCTATATTAGGAAGATTGTAGGACAGATTCATGAGGAATGAATAGGTATGAAGAAAACAGAGGAGCTGGGAACTATAGTAGAGAGAAATAGGAGAGATTGATGAGAATTTAAGAGGTATCAAGGATCCGAAGAGCTAAAGAACAATATTAGGGAGAAAATGGAACAGATTGAAGAGGTATGAAATAAAGAAATAGGAAAGAAGCTTAAAAACTAGAGAGAGAGAGAGAGTGGGAAAGTAAAAAACATACATTGGGGAGTTATGTTGAGGAGAGAGTGAAAATACTGAAGCAGAAAATTTAAAAAATAAAAATCATAATGTGTAATATTTTTTCTGAAAACAAGTAGATCCCCCGCTTCAACAAGCGCCTTGCATTTCCTATTTAGATTTTTACTTAAATTCTATCTAATATGATTTATGCTGCTTACAATTCTCTCATGATGATGATGATGATGTTGGGTGGTGTCTACTATTTTTTTTTTTTTATTTGCGTTTGCATTTATTTATACAGAATCTCAGGAGGATTCTAGAAGATAAATAATACTCGTGTTGTACACCCGTACACCGCTCTTCAACAGAATGTCCTCTTATGATCAAACATGCTGAACCATCGTACCGTTATCACAGGCAAAATGTATGTGGAACACGTCACTTCCATACCAGAATACTCTAGGGAGTATAATATGCCATTTTCTTTTCGCTTTCAGGATGCGGGCTATTTTGTAAATATAAACTTATCCCACAAAATCGCTTATAATCACGGACGTCTCCGTGGTAGAGTGCGCATCACACTCGGCTTGTACCAAGAAGGTTCCGGGTTCGATTCCTGGACGGGTCGAAAATTTGATAAAGGTTTTTTTTTAATTTTCTAATTGGTCTGGTTTTGATTGGGGGTCGAAAAAAAAACCTTTTTCAAACTTTCGACACGTCCAGGAATCGAACCCGGAACCTCCTTGGTGAAAGCCGAGTGTGCCACGGAGATGTCGTTGGTCTTGGTCCAAGCAAGGCAATTCGCAATCATTGGAGGGTTATTAAATGTTGGGAAGAACTGTTCTTATAAATAAACTGTTCGGATACAAAAACTAGAAGAAACTGATAAGGTTCTGATGGCCCTTGTCTGGAACTGTGATGGTATAAAATGTGCAGGTCGTTCTGGTGGATAGAACCGGTCAACATGATCCAGAGTATATTGGGGTTTGGCTGGGCAGTTTAAGAGGTGATTTTCATAGATTGTTCTAGTCAATCATATATGCACCTATTTATCTGTTCGAACGAATTTTAATATAATTTTAACAGAACGATTTTTCTTTAGTTGTTTAACGTCAAATCAAATCCAACCGTCTTAAACAAAGTTGAACAAATCCAACCGTCTTGTTCGCAGAACTACTAGTTATTAATATTTTGGACCTACGAGAGTGCATTTGTGTTAGAGTTCATATAATGGAATGAAGACTTCCCTCCACTGACATTTCTGGCGCTTTGATGTTCAGAACTCCGAAGATTGGTTTGCAGATTGTACAATTAAGATTGAATAACTTGAGATCTAGTCTGAACACCCCTAATTTTGTGTTAAACATCTGTTTGTTTGTTCATTCCACAATATCTCTCGAAAATCTCTGCTCAAAAATTGCTGAGTAGTTTTTGGGATCATAAGTTTACCGAACCTTTATTTTTACCGAAGGTTTACTATTTTCAATAATGAACCTTTGGAATCGTCACGAAAAAAAAAAAAAAAAAAAAAAAGCCCTCAAAATTTGACATTTTANCCTCCTCAAAATTTGATATTCTACGTTTCAAGGTACGTCGAATCCAAAAATCGAATAAAAAAAATCCGTTTGTCCGTCGTACGCCGTGATGGGCACTTAGCGTTTACTGATTTGGATGAAATTTGGTATATAGGTCCCATCTGGGATCTAATTGTGTCACGAAACTTTTGGGTGCAATCGAATACACCCTTGGCGATTTTTGCCGCTTTTTAGCGGTTTTCAGTATTGCTGTCTAAAAGGAGAATGGTAAGAGCTAGAGATATGAAATTTTGTATGTATGTCATATTTGGGGTCACTGTTAGCTCCGAAACTTTTGGGTTCAATCAAATATGTTGCTGGCGGTTTTTACCTCTTTAAAGCAATTTTCATTAATCCTGTCTAATAGGAGAATGGTATTAAGAGCCAGAGACTTCAAATTTAGTATGTATGTCAAACTTAAGGTCTAATTTCGCCCCAAATTTGGAATCGTGACGAGACCCCCTCCATTTTTTTGCTCCCCCCCAAAAAATGGGGGGGGGCAAAAAAGGTTTATTATTTTTTGCCAGAAAAATAATAAACCCGTGTGTCACATTGGCAGAGTTTTTTAGTTCTGTTTTGGTTACGCGATGTCCTGATGAAAAGTTGAAACTAAAATATTATAGGTCCAAAAAGCCAGTGGTCTAACGTAGCACTAACGATAGAGCTTACAACAACATGGAAATTCCGACATGACCCGGCCAACTTAACGTACCCAATGGTCTAAGCCTTGTCTGGAACTGAAGATTTTCTTGGCAACAGAAACAACCTGACAACCTGAAAAGAAACTTTGTTTTCTATTTAACAAAGGTAGACGAAGAAATATTTTCGAAATAGAATCTTTCTCTAACGAGCATTACGTGCAGGACGCGTGTTAATAGAGTTATAAAAATGTAATGGTCGTAGTTGAAGTGGAGGGAGAAGTGAGTGGGGTATTGCAAGACATTCCCAGGAAAACACTTACTTTAACCTTTTCACAATGTTTCTTATAGTCTTTGCAAGGGTGTACTGGAATCCATAATTTCTAGTGGGGTATTAGGTTCATTGCAAGACATTCCCAGGAAAACACTTACTTTAACCTTTTCACAATGTTTCTTATAGTCTTTGCAAGGGTGTGCTGGAATCTATAATTTCTAGTGGGGTATTAGGTTCATTGCAAGACATTCCCAGGAAAACACTTACTTTAACCTTTTCACAATGTTTCTTATAGTCTTTGCAAGGGTGTGCTGGAATCTATAATTTCTAGTGGGGTATTAGGTTCATTGCAAGACATTCCCAGGAAAACACTTACTTTAACCTTTTCACAATGTTTCTTATAGTCTTTGCAAGGGTGTGCTGGAATCTATAATTTCTAGTGGGGTATTAGGTTCATTGCAAGACATTCCCAGGAAAACACTTACTTTAACCTTTTCACAATGTTTCTTATAGTCTTTGCAAGGGTGTGCTGGAATCTATAATTTCTAGTGGGGTATTAGGTTCATTGCAAGACATTCCCAGGAAAACACTTACTTTAACCTTTTCACAATGTTTCTTATAGTCTTTGCAAGGGTGTGCTGGAATCTATAATTTCTAGTGGGGTATTAGGTTCATTGCAAGACATTCCCAGGAAAACACTTACTTTAACCTTTTCACAATGTTTCTTATAGTCTTTGCAAGGGTGTGCTGGAATCTATAATTTCTAGTGGGGTATTAGGTTCATTGCAAGACATTCCCAGGAAAACACTTACTTTAACCTTTTCACAATGTTTCTTATAGTCTTTGCAAGGGTGTGCTGGAATCTATAATTTCTAGTGGGGTATTAGGTTCATTGCAAGACATTCCCAGGAAAACACTTACTTTAACCTTTTCACAATGTTTCTTATAGTCTTTGCAAGGGTGTGCTGGAATCTATAATTTCTAGTGGGGTATTAGGTTCATTGCAAGACATTCCCAGGAAAACACTTACTTTAACCTTTTCACAATGTTTCTTATAGTCTTTGCAAGGGTGTGCTGGAATCTATAATTTCTAGTGGGGTATTAGGTTCATTGCAAGACATTCCCAGGAAAACACTTACTTTAACCTTTTCACAATGTTTCTTATAGTCTTTGCAAGGGTGTGCTGGAATCTATAATTTCTAGTGGGGTATTAGGTTCATTGCAAGACATTCCCAGGAAAACACTTACTTTAACCTTTTCACAATGTTTCTTATAGTCTTTGCAAGGGTGTGCTGGAATCTATAATTTCTAGTGGGGTATTAGGTTCATTGCAAGACATTCCCAGGAAAACACTTACTTTAACCTTTTCACAATGTTTCTTATAGTCTTTGCAAGGGTGTGCTGGAATCTATAATTTCTAGTGGGGTATTAGGTTCATTGCAAGACATTCCCAGGAAAACACTTACTTTAACCTTTTCACAATGTTTCTTATAGTCTTTGCAAGGGTGTGCTGGAATCTATAATTTCTAGTGGGGTATTAGGTTCATTGCAAGACATTCCCAGGAAAACACTTACTTTAACCTTTTCACAATGTTTCTTATAGTCTTTGCAAGGGTGTGCTGGAATCTATAATTTCTAGTGGGGTATTAGGTTCATTGCNAAAGCCGTATTTTGAAAATTTACTTACGGATCACTTCCAAACAGAACGAACCATATTTGATCAGATTACTTACTTGGACAGACTGCGGTGGTCCAATTTTGGTTCCCAATTATCAATTATCAACTTTTGTATTTAAAAAAAATCTGCCAATGTTACGCATGGGTTTATTATTTTACTAGCTTAAAAAATGGACCTTAAATTTTACATACATACCATATTTCAAGTCTCGTTGCTCAACGTTTATATCAATCATAATTCCGGCAAAATTAAAAAAGGTGTCTTGCGCGTCGGGCTATCACAACAGAACTAATTACAGTACAGGCGACAAATGCGACACCTATCAATCAAAATACAAGTTCTTTTTTTAGACAGGATTCATGAAAACCTCTAAAAAGCGGTAAAAAACGCCAGCGGTATATTTGATTGCACCCAAAAGTTTCGAGCTTACTGAGACCCCAAGTATATAACGTACATACCAAATTTCAAATTTGTTGGCTCTTACCCTTCTCTATTTAGACAGAATTCATGAAAACCGCTAAATAGCGGTAAAAACGCCAGCAGTATATTTGATTGCACCCAAAAGTTTCGAACTAACTGAGACACCAAATATGACATACCAAATTTCAAATCTCTAGCTCTTACCATTCTCTTTTTAGACAGCAATACTGAAAACTGCTAAAAAGCATCAAAAACCGCCAAGCCTTTATCCGATTGCACACAAAAGTCGGGGCACAATTAGAGCCCAGATGGGACCTACGAGTATATACCAAATTCCGCCATCACGACGGAAAACTGATTTTTTTATTCGATTTTTGGATTCTACGTACCTTGAAAATATCAAATTTTGATGGGGCGGGGGGTATTTTTTTTTTTTTATCCTGATAGGTATTGTGACATCTCATTTAGATACATGCCATATTCACGCATTTAGGCGCGACATATTATGCTTAGTTGATGCATCTGCGACGTGTTACACCTTTTGAATTTGATAGATCCCGCATTGAAAAAAGTTTGGCTGCAGGGAACCCTCTCCTGAAATTAAAGACTTCTTAAATTCGCAAGCATATCAATTTAAATGGAAACCCATTTGAATATTCCGCATTTGTTTTAAAGTAAAAATTAAGAAATGTAATTCTTTATTATTGATATCCTAAGTATTGTGAAGTGTATTCTAAATAATAGATCTCCTCTAACTCTATTAGTGAGATTTTCAAGCGCAAAAATAAAGGTTCTCCACTCTACTTAGGATACAATGGGGTCTGGAACCGGGGAGGAGTGTCTGGCAACTCTTTGATTTTTTTAAAACAATTTTAACCCAATTAGAGCGGTTAGGAAACGTGCATACGGCCATGCGTCTGTTGCGTTTCTACAACCGTCCGAAATGGACCCATGGCGGCCAATAAAAAAAAACGAGTTTAATATATATATATATATATTTTTTTTTTTTTAAAAAAAAAAGTTTTGTTGCCAGACACTCCTCCCCGGTTCCAGACTCGGATACAATGCATTACCTTACAATATCTCAAAGCAGCATTTACACGAATTATTGACAGTGATTCCCGCTGATCGTGAGCTCACAGTGATGCACTGTCCCCCTTCATTTGTCCTGAACCGGCAATAGGTATCAGCAAAACTGAAGCACGCAGTTCGGTGAGACACTGGATGAGGGGGAGTCATGATCTTCACTGGACTAAAACTTCAGGACAACGACACAGCAAACAAATGATGGCCAAACCATCAAAATGTCTAACTGCTGATCTCCTTCGCTTAAGTCGGAAACAAATGAGACTGGTCACTGGACTAATAACGGGACATTGTGGTCTCAGAAAACACCTACATAATATGGGAATCTTTAGGGAAAACCCATTGTGTACACTATGTGGGGAGGAAGAGGAAATAGCCTCTCATGTGATCTTTGATTGCAATGCCCTGCTCAATTGGAGAGTGAGTATCATCGGGTCACTGAACCCCAGAGAGGAACTCGTCCAAAACAATCTGGTAAGAAGACTGCTCAAACTCACTGGGCAGTTGAACCTTAACTAACCTTAACCCAATACACAAAAGCCCAGGAGGCTGAGTTGTAGGGATTCCAAACCTAGGGGGTTAAAGCTTAATGAAATGAATGAATGATGCACACTAAATTTGTTCGTGAACCTCTTTAGGGCTATAAAAGTCCTTGCACCTAAGCGTCAGTTGTCCAAATATAAAGGCCATCAAATACAACGCAATCGGGTTTTTTCAGTGTATATCTTATGTCGTATTATATCGACTCCGAAAGTCGTATCTCGAAAAATGTTTTCTTTCAAATTAAATAATCCTACCCTTGAAGTTAACTTGGATTCAATCACAAACAATTATTGTTACCCAAAACTCTGTAGCTTTGTTTAGGTTCAGCTCGCACGCTTGTGGCCCAAATTCCTACTCTCATACTTCCAGAACTTCCACACAAATTATATTCTCTCTTCAATCTCTTCACCTCCCACTGCTACATCTACCTTCATCCAACAGCTTGCAGCCCGGATTTCTACTCATTTCTTCTTACTATCTCTCCACGTGCTTTCCAAAGCATGCGCAATTGCGCAACAACTTTGCCACTTTTATGAATGAAAGTCAAACAGAAGAGTCAAGATTCAACTTGAAAGAACAATCTCTGACTGAACTCTAGCGGATTTTTCATGAAGCAATTGTGAATTTTCTTGTTTGTTGTTTTGCTATCGCAATCGCTATCTACCGGTGAATCTTGAATCTTAAGAAATAATGTTGTTGAGGAAAGAACGAATGTTGATACCTACAGATTGAATCATACGTTTCGGAATATTATTCTCTTTTGGAGAAATATATGCTTGAGGTTTTTCTAAGCACAAAAAGTTCAGTTGAGGCTTAGGTGCAAGGATATATATACACCTAAAGAGGAACTAAGTTCACGAACACATGATGAGGTAGCATTTGAATTGTCGGTGTGTCATGCTGCGCCTGATTTATGGTTTCAAAAAATTGAATTAACAGGGTGTCTACCAGACTGGAAATCCTGAAAAACCTGGAATTGTCAGGGAATTTTAGGAGACTGGAAGTGTCAGGGAATTTAGGAAAAAACGCCGAAAAATCGCCAAAAGTAAGGGAATTTTTCAAATTGAGGTTTTTTATTTTTATCTCAATGGCGAATTTTATGCGTGAACATGCTTTTCCTGAAAAATTTCGCCTGCGGCGCTTATTATCGTTTTCCTCTAAAATTTGGTATACATGTGTAGGGTATGAAGGAAATTTGCTGTATAGTTTTTGGGGTCCCTGGGCCCCAATATTGTGCTTTTTGAAGCCAGATGGGGGAGACAAAATCTTGAAAAAGTACACTGGAAAAGTAGACTGAAAAACCTGGAAAAGTCAGGGAATTTCAATTTGACGATTTGGTAGACACCCTGAATTAAGAGATTGTTCACTGAAAAAACCTCCTTATATTGTTAAGGCCCATTTACACTGCCCGAGCATTCGGCGCGATCAGAGGTGACGAACGAGCATTCGCTCGAGGTTCAATCCAGCCGACCCTGTTCGAAGCGATGCTCGTTCGTGCTCGAGCCTGATCTCGTGTAAATGATCGTCAGAAATGCTCGAGCAGTGTGAACAGAATGCTCGTATGTGTTCGTGCTCGTCGAAAACTGGCGAGCAACGATCACGAATGCTCGTGTATGTTCAGGTGGTGTAAATGGCCTTTAAGCATCAATTGCATTGTATTCTAATTTGGATAGCCTTTAAATTTGCACCAAAAGACTACTTCGGTAGAGTTAAAGAAGCTGTACTATCTGAGCGCACGGCAGTGCGCCAGGCCAAGTTCCGGAAAGCAATCTTGGTAGCTACCGCTTTATTTTGACTTGGCGGGGCGGAGCGCTACGGCGCTCCTTAATTCAAATTTCAAAAGGATTTATATTTAAATTCAGATATCTTTAATTTAAATGTTGAGTGTTCCTTGGAAGCATATATCGGTGTATAGTAGTTGTAAATCATAACTTATCTTGACGGAAAAAAAGGTTGGGAAATGGATTGATCGATGATGTCAGAATGCATGAGGCACAAACTAGAAAATATATTCATTTTTATGAAACGAGAATATTATAAATTGACTAGCTGTTTGCCCATGCTTCGGTAAGGTTACGAAATTCAACAACAATTTCGAGATTGCTAAATCAATAAAGCTTCTCAGGTTTTGATTTTTGATGGAACCGATCCCCAGGGTGATTACGGCTCATATTTTTACTCAAGGATATTACTTTTTGTATTGCGTAACACCTTGGTATTAACATTTCAGCTTTCTCGCTCATCTCGATGTGATTCTTTTCAATTATAAATTTTTGGTGGAACTGATCTCCAGGGTGAGCACGGTTCCTCTGAAAATTTCGATATTTTATTCTAGGATATTACTTTTTGTACTGCGGAACAGTTTTGTATCGAATTTCAACTTTCTCGCTCATGCCGCATTTCGATTATTCGGTGGTCAAAACCTGCCATAAATCGGGGAGAAACTGGAAATTTTCAATTTTTATATTTTTTATAAAACCCGCTAAAAAGCGTAATTTTTTACGGTAACCTACTTCCACTTGTACTTTCGATTTTTTTCTTATTACGTACCTACATACTAAAAGGGATCTCTGTACCAAGTCTCTCGGTTTAGCCATTGTGGAGCTACGTTGATTCTGAGACAGTCAGTACGTCAGTCAGTCAGTATACCATCTTGGCTTCGTATTTTATAAGTACGGATTGATTTGGATTTTCTTTTAATTTATAACCTTGATGGATCAACGCCAAACAGAAGTTTCTCGATCTTCAGCTTGTATTATCCAAGTTTTCCCATAGATTTTGAACAATGGACCATCTCATTTTCTGTATGGTGAACACCAAATAGTTGATCTCCTGGTCCATATGTTGTCGTTCAGTGTTGCTACAACTAGGGATGGGTTAGTCATCCACGAGTCGAGTCATGAGTCGACTCNGAGTCGAGATCGACAGTCGACTCATGGAGTCGACTTATATTGAGGAGTTGAGTCGACTCATGTAAGTGAGTCGAAAATCCCATCCCTAGCTACAACACTGAACGCTTGTACCTTTACATTATCATCGGCATGTACCTTTACATTATCATCGGAAATACTCGCAAATACGATCGGAAAACATAATCAAAAAGTTAGAATATACCGGGAGGTAATAAGCATATTCTGTTTGAACTACAGTTACAGTTCAATATTTTGGGCTGCACAGAGTTTAAGATTTTCCCAACAGAACCCTAAATCTTGGTGGAGTTTAAAACAAAATAATGATCGAAATAAAATATTCCTAATTTTTTACGATTAATATTTACCACAGAACAAAAAAAGGTAGATTTGACCTTAAAATATCCTTGAAAGAAAAAGCAAATGCTCAGATCAGGTCACCACTGAGAAAATGTTATTTGATTTCATATTGTTTACCATATCTTCAAAAATTTTCGAGTTATTTGGGAAATTTACTTTTCTTTTGTTTTGAAGGCAAAATTGACCTCACTCTCTTTGTACTTAGAGAGGTACCGGAGACTGTGGAACATAATATAAATAATCTGACAATGAGAAACTGTCTCTCATAAGAGATTGATACACTTCTCAAGGATGATTATAACACCAAAAGAAGTAATCAATTCTAGCTGGATCCTAGGCTTCATCAAGGGATGATAATGAGAAACTGTCTCTCATAAGAGATTGATACACTTCTCAAAAGTTTTGTATTAATTTTTTTTGCCAAAAAAATCACAAAAGAATTATTATGGGTTGCAATGATAAAAGGTTTTTATAGCCAACTAGCTGTTTTGTCCGTGCTTCGCTACAATTCTTTTATTGCTATCTTTTTTCAAAGAATATTTTGGTGGTGGTGGGGCGGGGTATGTATGGGTTTATGTCCACCTTGTATAGTGAAACCTTTAAAACCGAATGTAAGATATCCGACCAGTCAGGATTATATTGAAAATTTGGCCGTAACTCGAAAACAGCTTGATTCATTTTAGTCCTGATGATTTTCCTGACACACAAATGTCTGATTTATATATTTTGACTAGGTAGCTGTTTTCTCGTGATTCGCTACGGTTACGAAATTCAACAACAATTTCGAGATTGCAAAATTAAAGCTTCTCAAATTATGGGTTTGTGGTGGAACCGACCCTCAGGGTGAGCAATGTTCCTATTTAGAATATTCAATATTTTATTCAAGGATATTATTATTTAACAAATTTATATTATACATCCTATTTGTACTTTAAAAAACACTACCGTTATTTATGACGAGGATTCACTTACTCGAGTTTCGTTTACTTCGTAGACATTTTCCTTGAAAATGTCTACAAAGTAGACGAAACTCGAGTCGGAAGTGAAAAGTAAGTGAATCCGCGTCATAAATAACGGTAGTGTTTTTTTTCGCAAGGATATTACTTTTTGTACTGCAGAACATCTTCGTATTCAATTTCAGCTTTCTCGCTCATCCCGATGTTGTACTTCTCAATTCCGATTTTTCGGCTGTGAAAACCGGCCATAAATCTGGGAGAAACCTGAAAATTCCAATTTTTATACTTTTTTATAGGGTCTTTATATACTTGGGGGGTCCATTCTCTTTATCTCTTTTGCCCAGAAAAAAATTGCAAAAAAAAAACGTAATTTTTTACGGTAACCTGTTTCCACTTCTACTTTCGATAATGTTCTTATTACGTACCTGCATACTAAAAGGGATCTGTGCGCCCAATTTCAAGTCTCTAGGTTTAGCCATCGTGGAGCTACGTTAATTATCAGTGAGTCAGTATACCAACTGGGCTTCGCGTTTTATAAGTATATAGATTTCTGTAACAATACCAATACCATTCTGTATATGACTACTATTGACGAATGTTATGACGTGCGACCTTCTTTCTTCATCTCCTTTTAGTGATCTCAATTTGCAACTGATGCCATCTTCAGCCCACCTTATTCAAATGGGATGACGATTGCAGAGCTCCTCCCCAACTTGAAGAAGATTTTATATTTATTATCTCCACTTGTAGGAATGGAGGCAGGTGAAGCTGATGAAAGTTACATTTCGAGAGTCTCTCCTCCGTCGCCCGTCCTTCATTATCCCACCTCTTTAGATACAGTCATTAACATCTTAATAGGATTGGATGTTCTGCCTTCCAGAAGGTTCACGGAAGAATCTTTCCATAGGACTTATAATTGGCAATTAGTTGTAATTGCCTCTTCTTGTCCTTGTCTTCGTTTTCTTCATCTTCTTCTTACAATCTTCTATTGTTAATTTTCTTTCTCTCTCTCTTTTTAAAAAATTAAAATTATTTTGCTTGTCAGGCCTTTGCAATAAAGGCCATCTCAGGTGATGTTTTCTATGATATATTAGGTGTCAGATACAATACATTTAACCTAAACCAAAAATATTTTTTATAATTTTGAATTTTAGACCCCAAATCCCAAATTATACCTAACCTTCTTTGTTTTTATATAAATGATTGACAATTCGTGTCAAGTTGTGATAGTGCTAACATCGTTCTATCATAACTCTGGTCTGATGATGACAGTCTGAGTACTGTTGAAAGCTCACCAAGTTAAGTTAAGTTATTAGTTTTAATTTGAATGTTTTAATTTTTGGCTTTTAATTTTAATTTTCCAATTTTAATTTTAGTTTTAATTTTCACATTTTAATTTCTAATTTAATTAATTAAACTCTGAATCGATATTGTCAATCATTTATATATCTATATTTTACGATTCTTCTAATTATTTTAATTCTTTGTTTTTATTGATGTCGGCGGAATAGTACCGTTGAGCAGTGACTACCTATCTTTTGTTCTCTACATGTATTCAAAGAATCGAGTACACTTGCCCAATTTTAATTCTAGGATAGATTAGGATGCTATACCCGAGGTTCTTTGTACCCTGTACAAGTATATAAGCTTGTACATTCCATTTTTACTCTCAATTTTTTCCATATACACTAGGTGTGTCCGTGGACAAAAACGGGCGGAGCCATCCGTTTCACCGCGAATTTTCACGCACCACATAAACTTTAGCATATTGCTCCATTATTCCGTTAAAACAAGATTTTTTGAGAATACCGCACCTTTCTTGATTGCATCGTGCCGTTGAGTAGTAGGTCCTATTTAATGCGCAAAATAATCGGCCGAAAAATCGGAAACGGTTCAAGATATCGTTCGGAAAATAGATATATGCTCCCTTGGGTATATGCATTTTGGTTAAACAATTAGTATTTCCTAAATTTTATTTTGGCCGATCCCGGATTCGAACTTTTAACTCTGGAATGTTTTGTCAATATTTAGTATATAATGTCCTAAATTAAGTATTGAGAAGCCACCTAAAACTTTTTCGCTATGAGTTGATATGTTGTCGCGACGAAATTTAAGATATCGGACCATGACTCTCTGAATTTGGTAAAAAATCGGAAAATCGGAAATGGTTCAAGATATAGTTCTGAAAATAGATATATGCACCCTTGGGTATATGCAGAATATGAAGAAAAAAATCGGTTGAGTAGTTTCGGAGGAGTAGGGTAACAAAAGTTTGCAGTTTGTAGGGAGTATAAGGCTACGATTCGCTCCGCCCAATTATCAAAATATTTTGTTACTAAGCTATTCCATGCAACAGCATTTCCGGTTTGGCCATTTTTTTTTTTCTTAACATCTTTTAAAAGTCTATAATACTCTATACGTCAATCGTAAAGTGGTGGGGGTACCTTTTCTTGCTGGAAACTTACAAGCTTTTGGAGTGCACTCCACCTGGTGTTGTGAGGACGATTGTTTAGCTACTTCAGAGTTCAGTGTGAGTAGCTCACACTGAACTCTGAAGTAGCTAAACAATCCCCAGCGTCTATGGCACGTTGCCAGCGTCTATGGCACGTTGAATACACCAGTTCCCGTTCGATCACCTAGGTTAAGCAAGTCCATCGAGGTTGCACCATGTGGGTGTTCACGTGGGTTCGCGGCCTCGTGATGCTGGGTTTTTTTCCGGCCCAACCCAGGCTGGGTGAGGTCAATGTGGGTTGCTGGTTTGCAAGTTTCCATCGAATGGAGGGTAAAACCCCCGTCTTGAATGACCAATAGATATTAAAGAGATGTTATGTCAAATTAAAAAAAAAAACTCTGCCAGCATTGTGACACCTGGGTTTATTATTTTTCTGGCAAAAAAAAAAAAAAAAATTGGGGGGTTCTCGTGACGATTCCAAATCTGGGGCGTAATTAGACCCTAAATTTGACATACCTGCCTAATTTGAAGTCTCTGGCTCTTACCATTCTCTTTTTAGACAGGATTAATGAAAAACCGCTTTAAAGCGGTAAAAACCGCCAGCGGTATATTTGATTGAACCCAAACTTGGAGCTAGCTGAGACTCCAAATATGACATACATACAAAATTTCAAATCTCTAGCTCTTAAAAGCGGCAAAATTCGCCAAGGGTGTAATCGATTGCACCCAAAAGTTTCGGGGCACAATTAGAGCCAAATGGGACCTATATACCAAATTTCATCCAAATCGGTCAACGCTAAGTGACAAAAGTGCCCATCACAGCGGACGGCGGACAAACATATTTTTTTTTTATTCGATTTTTGGATTCTACGTACCTTGAAACGTATAATATCAAATTTTGAGGAGGGTATTTTTTTTTTCCGTGACGATTCCAAAGGTTCATTATTGAAAATAATAAACCAAAAAGGTGAGTAGCAGCGACATGTGGCGGCATTACCAGAGTAAAAAGATTAGGCGTTTTCAGAGATTAATGTGCAGGAGACTTTTAGTAATGCAAAGTTGCCGTAAAGAAAGTTCTACATACCTCGCTCTCACTCACATACCTCGCATGATTTTTCGCCGTGACAATTCTTCCAAGACCAAAACTTTGTGACCGACGCGACGGCTGGATGTCCCACTTCATCGGTCTTCTTACCTGACGATCTTTGTCGTGAGATTGACAAACGCGCATTGTGAACATGTCCATTGAATGAGCCATGCCACTGCACCATCTAACGATGGCCTGATACAAGACACTATGTTGAAATTCAATGTTTTTTGTAAACAGAAAAATCGAGCTGTACATGTATCTTTTACATCTAGTGTCTGTTAACCCTAATAGTATTGCCAAGGGGGAGGGCAAAAAGTACCCGCGTTTTAGCAAAAAGCTTGTAGTAATCAAATTTTGATACTTATTTTAATGATACTAAAAAAATCATAAAGTGAAAATATTGTTTAGTTGTCATAAACAATATTTTCCATCATAGTATGTAAAAAGATGTATGTTCTAAGCCTTCTAAGGGATGATATTGAAGTCAAGCTTTGGGCGCGGGTACTTTATGCCTCCCCTTGGCAATGCATGTACCAATACATTGATACAGTGATGTAGCAATACATTGATACATTGATGTAGCAATACATTGATACCAATACAGTGTGGTAAACTGTCAAAAGACATTTGTCTGTGTGGGATGTCAGGAAGGACAAAGTTCTGGTTCAGAATAGATTTCCTAGGGTCTAAGCGATTTTCTTTTTTATTTTCATTTACATTATTTTATTCCTGGGATTTAATTTTATTTTTATGTAAGATATGTAACTTTTCGTACAAACCTATCAATGCTTAAAACATGTCCATCATAAAGAGTACAACTTCAATTTAAAGGCAATCCGACTTGGGACTCAGTGCTTTTGTTTAATATTATAAGCATTTTTTCCGTGTGGGTACTCTTTTAACGTGAAATTTACCACTCTACAACTTTTATGGAGACAAATAATAAAAGTTAGAGGGAGAGAGAGAGAAAGAGAGAGAGAAGGAGAGAGAGAGAGAGGAAGAGAGAATGCAGAAGAAGAGGGATTAATTAACTTGCATGAATTTTTTTTCTATATTAAAAAAAATCTAATTCAAGTTTCTTTCTTTATTCTTTCGTTCTGACTTAATAAAAAAATATTTAATAATAAAAAAAAAAATGATTTTTTAATAAAGTTGAAAAAGACGTTACGATGGACCAAGAGGGGAAGATGGGCAGTGGAGGGGAGGGAGGGGAAACATGGAAGAAAGGGAAAGTTTATCCTAAGCCTTTCCCCCTCACGAGGGCTGCTGCTGGTGGTTCACATTAAGAGAACCTTAAAAAGGATTTTCNCTAATTAGATTTGGAATCATCATGATAACCCCCCTCAATTTTTTTTGGAGAGTACCCCCAAAATTTTTTTTATTGGGGGGTACCCCCCAAAAAATGTATTATTTTTTGCCAGAAAAATAATAAACCCAGGTGTCACACTGGCAGAGTTTTTTGGTTTGGAGGAGAGTTTTTTAAGGCTGGGTGTCCTTCCTAATAACACCAAAACTTCTGTATTTACACGGGCATTAAAAAGGTGATTATTGTAATTGGTTGAAATTTTCGGTGTCGCTTTTTCAATACCAAAACACGTTTTGAGGTACCCAGAACCCAAGCGTACAGCCGTGGGTTCGTGTGAGTATCTTTTTGTGAGCAATATGTCTCATGAACGAAATGGGAAATTTTGGAACAATGTGAGGCAGGCGAAATTTTACAAGTTGGTAAATTGATGTTTACATTTCTGAAGTGGCTTTCTGTGTCCCATTTGAAATGTAGGTGGGAAGGATGGGTATCAGTACTTGGGTTATTCTTTTAGTCATTGTTCATTAATGAGACATGTTAGATTTTTAGTGGGCATTCGTTACAGTAAAAATAATGTATTTTTTGTTCTCTTTCTTTTATTAATTTGGCTTCACTTCTCTGTCGGGGGACGAATGGTTAAGAGAGCGGGGGGGGGAGCACGGCCATCGCCACATGTTTGGTGAAAGTTCACGCAACGCGAAAAGCTTGGTCGCGGCGCCTTCGGTAGCTAAGAGAGCGTAAACTTAAATGGAAAAAAATAATTAACACTGAAAGTATAATTGGTAACACCTTAAGAAATGAGTGAGGTTTATTAAAGAAACACATACACAAATATTTACAGGTAATTAAGTGACTTGAGTAAGTTAATAAGTTTATTTTTGTGGACTGTATATAAGATAAAAAAGGACTGAGCAATGCCAAGTCACAGTCGACACCGAAGCCGTAGGACTTGGTGACTTAACTGAATTAAAACTATGGGCAGTCAGAAATCAAGTATGAGAGACAAGGCTCAACTTGAGTTAGAATCTAGATTGACAACTAACTAGAGGTTTGAAGTCAGTTCCAGA
>CM022883.1:19985817-20053202 GCA_012654025.1 Pachypsylla venusta | reverse complement strand
GGCTTAGTGATATTGGAGTGATTGTTGAGAATACCTTGTAATGCTATGATGCCCACTGAAATTGTAACATAATAACACAAAAAAATATACATTTACAAATCAGTTTGTACGCCGTACGCGGCCCTTTTGCCACTTGGCGATAATCATTTTGACGATTTTTTTTAATGCGGAATCCTATTTATGAGACTGACATTGAGACCCCAAATAAAACATGCATAACAAAGTTGATCAAAACCGGTCAACGTTAACTAGCAAAAGTACACTTACAACTTGGGCGGATGTTCCGTCGGTCGAACGGACTTTCTGAATTATCTGCACCTTGAGGGGAAAATTGTATATGCGGAAGGGGCATTTATATTTTATTTTCAGGTAAATAATAAGACAGTAGGGAGATTTCGCAAATCTATTATGGGGTCCCCATAATCAATACGAAAACGATAAGTTTATGGGTTTCGTGTTATCAGACAGAATTTTTTATATTCGCAACACCACGATATACGAAAACGTAGACATTAACGCATCTGGCAAATAATTACTATGCAAAATAAAACTTTGGTCCATTCCGGGATCCCAACACGAATCTGTAGGACCAGAAGCTAGTTTGTGTTACTGTTGATTGAGAGCAGTTACCAGCACGCTTCACAGCCTTACCATCCCGAGTTAAAGTTGACTCGATGACAGCTTGCAGAACCCTGTATTTTCTATCTTGCATTTATTTGGTAAACAAAAATGTTATTTGTAGATTCTTATCATTTGAAAAACAAAGGACCTGTCACTCAAATTTCTGAGAAAAGAAATAAAATTTCTACCTGAAAATTGTGTTTGCCCGCCAGACTGTCGCCTATTAGTGTCTCATTTGAATGAACACCAGTTGTAAGATGTAGAGATGAAAAATACTATCCTAGCCCGTGGCTACATTCGGATGATCGTACCAATAATAAATAAAAAGCTGCTTCAATGAAGATGCGAGCGGTAATTTTTTTTCTTTGATTTTTGGATTCTACGGAACCACTTTGAAAAGGAAATTTGAGTGTATATAGTTGGGGGGGGGGAATTTTCGGGGGTCGATTCCAAAGATTTGTTATTAAAAAAAATTGACCAAAGTCCTCTTGGTGGGGTGGGTATCACATTGGCATTGTACGAGAGGGATCCGGGTTGAATTCCTGGAAGGGGTCGGAAAAATTTCGAGTGATAGTTATTTCGAGGTGCACTCAGACTCATGAGGACGATTGAGTAGCTACTTTATTGTAAGTGGAGACCAGTTACAGCATTACCAGAGTATTTGGTTTGGTTGTTGCTGTTGTTAACGCTCTCAACGACTCTCACTGTGTCTCCAGGCCAAGCGGCCTCTCCAACAGGATCTGTCCATAATGCTAACGGCTCTAGATTAGTTGAGTTTAATGGATAGTTGCTGGTTGCTCATGATTTACATCATGAGCAGCCAGCATACATAGACGACAACGATCATATACTTCAGGGTTTAGCAAGGATTTATATACCAACTCTTTGAGGAAGTATCTGGAGCAGCACGACTGGGTCCAACGGTGGAAAAACACAGTGAGTTGTCGTCGGAACGGTGTTGATGGTCTTTGGCCGTGCCCGAGGGCACGGGTAGCCCCGGTACGAAGAATCAACCATCTTGGAGGCCATTTGGTTTGGTAGAAGATTGTTAGTATATACGGCTCTTAGTAATGCTGTGATACCCACAAAAATTGTAAACAGCCCATTTGGCCTTACCACAAAGAAACTGTACGTTTACATTACATACACATTTACATACTTGACAAAAACCAGAAAATCCATTCGTAAACCAATCAAATGCATGTATAGCGTCTATGGCACGTTGAATACACCAGTTCCCGTTGGATCACTGAAGTTAAGCAACGTCCAGCGAGGTTGTACCGTGTGGGTGTCCACGTGGGTTCGCTCCCTCGTGATGCTGACTATTTTTCTGGCCCAACCCAGGCTGTGTGGGGTCAATGTGGTTAGCTGGTCTGCAAGTTTCTAACGAATGAAGGGTAAAACCCCTGTCTTGAATGATCAATAGATGTTAAAGAGACGTTAAGCCAAATTAAATTAAAAAAAAATGAATGTATTTTCATACATTGACGGCTCTCCGGTACACCCCAAATTTTGACTCCCAACAGGGCCGGCTGTACCATATAGGCGAACTAGACAACCGCCTAGGGCGGCAAAATCAAAATAGAATTTTCAGCGGGATATGAAAAAAAATGTATACATATATACACGTGCATTTTTGTGTATATGATTGATAATTCATACCAAGAATTATCAATCATAAAAACCAATAGTAAAACCAGGGGTATGACACTCCGGCTAAATCTGGCCAGATTTTAATTGAAATTTGTGCAAAAATCATCAATTTAACTACTAGGAGGGATACCTATTCAGTATTATCATTAAAAATATGAATATAAGTACTTTTACTATTTATATTAATTAACGAACAAATTAAATATTATATTCAGGAGGCGGCAAATTCTCTTGAGCCGGCCCTGACTCCCAGCCTAGTTCCATTACGTCATGAACAGTGGAGACAGTGGAACAATAAGGACCAGCAGATAGTTCAATTAGAAAATATATTTATATAAAAAACATTAGGTATAAAAACAGTATTGCTCACGCCAAAGACACTATATTCGCATCTGCCGCTTTTGACAAAAAAACAGTCATTGTGACACCTCGTTTCCAACTAACAATATTTTACCGTGACGTTTTTTTCCCCCGTTGACGGGCAAATAAAATGACGGACGATTGTGTTCCACTTTAAGCAAACGTTTAAAATTCATCAGTCTTCTTGCGAAATCCCAAAGCGTACTGAAAGGGAAGACAAACGTGCAATGAAAACATCTCCAGTTAATTACACATGCCAACGGATCATCAAAGGTTTTCAGTGGCAAGACGTTATGTGAAAATTTAACGTGACGTTTTCAGTGACAAGATGTTAGGTCAAAATTTAACGTGATGTTTTCAGTGACAAGATGTTAGGTCAAAATTTAACGTGATGTTTTCAGTGACAAGACGCTATGTTAAAATTTAACGTGACGATTTCAGTGACAAGACGTTAATGTCAAAATTTAACGTGACGATTTCAGTGACAAGACGTTATATCAAAATTTAACGTGACGTTTTCAGTGACAAGTCGTTATGTCAAAATTTAACGTGACGTTTTCAGTGACAACACGTTATGTCAACATTTAACGTCACGTTTTCAGTGACAAGTCGTTATGTCCAAATTTAACGTGACGTTTTCAGTGACAACACGTTATGTCAAAATTTAACGTGACGTTTTCAATGACCAGTCGTTCTGTTAAAATTTAACGTGACGTTTTCAGTGACAAGACGTTAATGTCAAAATTTAACGTGACGATTTCAGTGACAAGACGTTATGTCAAAATTTAACGTGACGTTTTCAGGACAACACGTTATGTCAAAATTTAACGTGACGTTTTCAGTGACAAGACGTTATGTCAAAATTTAACGTGACGTTTTCAGTGATAAGACGTTATATCAAAATTTAACGTGACGTTTTCAGTGACAACAAGTTATGTCAAAATTTAACGTGACATTTTCAGTGACAAGACATTATGTCAAAATTTAACGTGACGTTTTCAGTGACAAGACGTTACGTCAAAATTTAAAGTGACGTTTTCAGTGACAAGACTCATGTCAAAACTGACGTGACGTTTTCTGTGAAAACATAGTTATGTCAAAATTTAACGTGACATTTTCAGTGACAACACGTTATGTCAAAATTTAACGTGACATTTTCATTGACAAGACGTTATGTCAAAATTTAACGTGACGTTTTCAGTGACAAGACGTTACGTCAAAATTTAAAGTGACGTTTTCAGTGACAAGACTCATGTCAAAACTGACGTGACGTTTTCTGTGAAAACAAGTTATGTCAAAATTTAACGTGACATTTTCAGTAACAACACGTTATGTCAAAATTTAACGTAACATTTTCATTGACAAGACGTTATGTTAAAATTTAACGTGACGTTTTCAGTGACAAGACGTTACGTCAAAATTTAAAGTGACGTTTTCAGTGACAAGACTCATGTCAAAACTTACGTGACGTTTTCTGCGACAACACGTTATGTCAAAATTTAACGTGACATTTTCAGTGACAAGACGTTATGTCAAAATTTAACGTGACGTTTTCAGTGACAACACGTTATGTCAAAATTTAACGTGACGTTTTCAGTGACAAGACGTTATGTCAAAATTTAACGTGACGTTTTCAGTGACAAGACGTTATGTCAAAATTTAACGTGACATTTTCAGTGACAACACGTTATGTCAAAATTTAACGTGACATTTTCAGTGACAAGTCGTTATGTCAAAATTTAACGTGACGTTTTCAGTGACAAGACGTTATATCAAAACATTTTTTTTTCTGTACACAGAAAAACAATCGTAATGAGGAACACTCCAATTTATATGTATGTGCCACCACGGGGGAAAACGTGACGGAGAAAAAACGGCATGATTACATTAAGCGGGAGCGAGATGTAAGGGGCCCATTCAAATTTGTATGATACAACACACGACTGACAATGTCCACCGTCAGACGTCGCAAATGTAGTGTCAATGCCAATAGCTTAACAGTAAAACATAACGGGACAGTTTAAAAATTGTATTTGATGATTAATTAAAATTAACACTTGCCCAGAAAACGCGTCTTCTGAAATTATGAGTTCCATATTAAACAAAATTAAGTAGATTAAATAATTAGACAATATGGATTCGGATTAATTATAAAGGTGGCAAGCTTTCGATAGTACTCAGACTATCATCGTCAGGCCGATGTTGACTCTACGATGTCCAGAGTAGAAGTGAGGGTATCAGAGTATGAGATGTTATTACTTGTGAAGATCGAGCAAGTTCGGATATATTCGTGTGTTGTTTCCCACATCACTTTTATAGTTAATAGAGCATGGATTTTGATTGATATGGAAAGCCTCTAGGATTTTTCTTTTTTTATAATGTTTTTCATTATCAATTACTTTAGCCTCATCAAAATTAAAATTGTGCTTGTTCTCAAAGGCATGATTAGTAAGAACCGTGTTGTTCTTTTCTTTTTTAACGTCATATTGATGTTGATATAACCTCTTTTTTTAGATATTGACCAGACTCGCCTATATAATTCGATCTACAATCGTTACAATTTATCTGGTTATAACCTTTTCAACAAATCTGAAAGATAAAGTTAGAACAGAAAACAAATCAGGCATAGTTTACCAGATAAATTGAAACGATTGTGGATCGAATTATATAGGGGAGTCTGATCTATATCTAAAAAAAAAGAGGAAAAGAACTACACGGCTCTTACTAATCATCAATCGATAACGAAAAACTTAAAAAAGAAAAATCCTAGAGGCTTTCCATATCAATCAAAATCCATGCTCTATTAACTATAAAAGTGATGTGGGAAACAACACACGAATATATCAGAACTTGCTCGATCTTCACAAGTAAAACATCTCATACTCTGATACCCTCACTTTTACTCTGGACATTGTGGAGTCTTGACGATGATAGTCTGAGTACTATCGAAAGCTTGCCACCTTTATAATTAATCCGAATCGATATTGTCTAATTATTTAATTCAATTATTATCTTACAATTCTTCTATAAAAATATTTAAAATTAAGTAGGTCGCGTCGGTTTGTCACCCGTTGTTAATGTGCGGAGGTTTCTTTTACTGCCTTTCCTTCACTTTTTGTTCCTGTACAGTCTTTGCTGCGAGCGCAGGAACAGATACTAGACACTATGGGCTAACAAAAATCCCAAAATAATAAGGTCAAAACACAACAAAGAAGCAAATGTGAAACAAATAATTATTTTGGGACCTGAAAATAATGCTACTCACTCGGTGCACTGTAAAAAATAAAAAACACTGCAAATTTGATAAGAAAAAACACAATAGTGTCGAGTTTGTTGAGTTTCGGAACTCAGCATAATGGGATTCCTGGAAGCCCATAGGGTCTAGTATCTGCCCCATAAATATGTACATTCGTTCGCGGGACCACTCTATCACATTTTTTCACATTTTTTCCAGAAGTGACATCTATGAAAAACGATAAAGGGAAGAGATAGCCGCTGCACGGACTACTTCTGAATGAGATTGAAAGAGGGTGATTTGCACGATGACCACTGACTCTCTATGAGTCAGGGTCGGATTAACAAAGCGGCAAATGTGGCAACTGCCCAGGGCCTCGCGCTATTTAGGGACTCTCACTTTTTTTCTTTTCTTATCCTATAAAAAGGAAAGTATTGTTATGGTCTGAAGTTTTCGATGTCGAGTTTTCAATGCCAAAACACGTTTTGGGGTCCCCAGACCCCAAATCTCAAGTTTCAGCCATTGATCCGTGTGTGTGTGTGTGTCTCTGTGAACAAGATGCCGTTCTCAAGAACGGCAAGTGCTACAGACTTGAAATTTGGTATGTATATCAGTTTTATTCCATGAACGGCAAAATAAGCTATTGGTGGAAATCGAATATACCATTGGCGGTTTTATGCCGCTTTTTAGCGGTTTTCGCATATCCTGCTTAAAATGAGAACGGTAATAGCTAGAACTTTAAACTTCGTGCCTATTCATATAATAATATAAGTTCCGCTTAAAACCAGAATGGAAGGAGCTAGAACTGGAAATTTCGTGCCCATTCATATCAATTTCACATAAGAAATTGAAAAATACAACTTAGGTTGAAAGTGTAATATATAATTTGTATTTCCGCTCTGAGGACTTCAAAACGTGTTTTGGCATTGAAAACTCGACATCGAAAATTTCAGCCCATTACATTACTTTCTTCTTCTTTTTGCAGATAAGGAAAATCGTGTGATGTTCACACCAGATTTTTTCAAGTAGGTTTAGGGGAAGTTCTAACTCCATGGAGACAGAAACGGTTTTACGATGTACATATATGTAGGTGCCTACAAATTATGTATTATTTTGAACTACCTAGACTAGACTGACTAAATGTTAGACACCACAGGGGCGATTCTTGGATGTACGTTTTATTCTTTCTCCCCCCCCCCCCCNTTTATTCTTTCTCCCCCCCCCCTCGAAAAAATAGACTGTTGAGTGAAAGGTTACCATTAGGCGAAGTTAATGTCTGAGACATTTTCTACCACCTAACCCTTAGAGCTCTATTTTTATGTGGTCAAATACTCAAATTAATGAGGAGAAAAAAATCATCATTAATTTGAAGCGGGGGTTCAATCCCCTCTGCTGGGGATTGAACCCTCCCGTTGACCAGACAAGCTCTTAACCACTGTACTAAGACTTCTAGGCACCGCGCTAGACTTCTGTTTCGATCTAGGGGAGGTGAGTACTGGCGAAAGTACTTTATCTTGACGTTTCATTCATTTCAGTTCGATGAGATGATTATTAAAATATAATCACGTTGTAAATATGCCACGGGTCTTGCGAGAAGTTATCCGGCTCTGCTATGAATTGAGCCATATTCTTTTTTCTTTTCACTCAGCTTAACCAGTTTTCAATCCCAGCTATTACATCGTAGAATATGGAAAGTGGGCTCTCCGAGAAGATAATCTGACCCCTTGGGGAGAAGAGGTATCAACAGGTTAACCCCAGTACATATATCGATTCACTATCTGTATATATAAAAGGCAATGTCCTGAGTAACTGATCAACGTAGAGCCGAAACTATTAATGCTACAGACTTGAAATTTGGCAGGGACCTTCGTTGCACCATGTAAGTGTGCACTGAGAAAGGATTTTGCAAAATTTTAATTTTAAGCGATAGAAATCGCGAAAAGTAAACAATCCCCATAAGAAATACATTGGAGTGAGAGAGATGGCATGATACATGTATATACATACAACAGCGTACACGCCTACTTTCATAATTTTAGAAAAAAAGGGAAAATACTATTAGCATGGAAACGGCCATGCCGCTAAGGCGCCAAGCTATTGGCCGTAGCGAAGCACGGGCGAAACAGATAGTTCTCTGTATTTGGAAGATTTGGTCACTTCGTTGGGATCGAGTCACAGGTCTACATAATGTGTCAGTATTGTATGGTCCACAGAGAGAGCTGGATGTCAAGCATTCGGGGTATCATTTGGTGCAACTGCACTTAGTCGAAAAAAAAACTGTGACAAGAGAAGTGAACAACATTTGATGTTTTGGTTCGAGTGAGTACACTTTAAGTCTTTTTCTACGCATGACATCAGGCGTGACTATTTAGCGGGGGAGGTTAGTTCGAGGCTCCAGGGGTTTCTCTTAGAAACATTGGTGAGGGAATCATGATATATAACCATAAAATCTCATAGACTCACCATACATTTGAACTCTTCTTGTAACGAGAAGGAGGTGATTAACGACAAATAAACGTTTTAGGGTACCGTAAGCCAGCGTCTATGACACGTTGAATACAACGGTTGTCGTTAGATCACTGAAGTTAAGCAACGAACTGAAATGAAAGAAACGTCTACCAGAGTTTCTAATTTCTCGTGTACTCCCCTTCCCTAAATCAAAGCCAGCGAGGTTTCTCGTTTTCGTCATGCTGGCTATTTTTTAGGCTCTTCCCGGTCCTGGTTTGGGAATAAAGGGTGAAGTGCCCGTTTCGAATAGATAATGTTAAGAAAATAGGTACCGTGGAGTCGCGCCTCTTTCCCCACAACGAATGATGACTTGATCATTCGACGCGCAACGTCATCTTGTCTCACTTATACTTAGATCGTATATATTTTACCTTAGCTCTTTGAGAAGTTTGATTCTGTAGAGTGGAGGGTTGGTTAAATTAAGTAGGAAGGTTCGTTTTACAGCTCGTCTTTCTTGTTTGGTTCTTTGTTCTCCAAAAATTCAACGAACGCTTTCGCCTGAAAAAGGGATTCATAATTTGATTTGTTAATATAAATGTATTGTATACACTGTGTACCAGAATGACCATTTACCTTACCCTCGAATTTTGGACGGCTTGGAACTTTTGAGTTTAATAAAAAAACCTCTGAGGCTAGAAAAGGGGCCATGGCCCATCGAATGGTTATGTTGAGAACCTCGAGAAATGGAGTCTTCTTGGTGAAAATGATAGTGTGTTGTGTGGGTGTTAGGCCGTGCAGGATTAAGAACATTTGCTAATCTACCCCAATCTACCCTACCCATGTACCTATGATGACCTATTTGTAGGAAATTACAAAGCCAATATCGCTTTGGACAGATCAGATATGACCCGACACAGAAAGAAAGTAAATAAGTTGAGATCAAGGAGCTCGGTAGTCACTTTTTTGACAAAAAGTGTCGACTAAATGGAATAGTAGTTCTTTTTTGATTGAAATGAATGGCAAATATAATAAAGAATACGTAAATACAATTTCCTGCATAACGGTTCCCGTTTCAAAAAAAATGTCTAATCTACTTAAAACATAAAAAGTTCACAATATGTTCTCATGGGTGTCGTAGGCTGACAAATTCAAATCTATATTTTTTACAGCAGGGTCACAGTTTGGGAACCCTTGCCGTTTTACCGTACACTAAAACTCACCGTATATTCTCCTACCTACGTCCAGAGAAGATGCTAGTTTATTAAAATAGTATAAGTATTTGAAGCTGGGACCTCTATTTGTTTTACCGTACACTAAAAATCACCGTATACTCTCCTACGTCCAGAGAAGATGCTAGTTTATTAAAATAGTATAAGTATTTGAAGCTGGGAAATCTATTTCTTTTACCGTACACTAAAACTCACCGTATACTCTCCTACGTACGGAGAAGGCGTTAGTTTATTAAAATAATGGAAGTATTTGAAGGTAGGATATCCTTTAATACCATAATCTTTACATAAACTAGATTGTTCCGTACAATCGACGGCAGTTAGTACCAATTTTGAATTGTCTTTGACGATTTCCGCGGCTTCGACATATTCTGGTTTGGATTTTTTACAATAACCGCACCCTGAAATAAGAAAATATGATGTTACAGAGACGTTACGCCAAATTATAAAAAAAAAATATCGATATAAGAGAGTAAGGGTGAAACATTCTATATCATTACCATTGTCAATGCCTGCCCCAATTTAGAATGTAAATCATTTTTTGGCAATGTTTTGTTTACATTTGAGTTTGAATAACAAGTCGAACGTACGCAACGGTGATAAGACGCCACCTTATTTAGAATTTCAATCATTTTTTGGCAATGATTTTGTTTACATTTGAGTTTAAATAACAAGACGACCTGACGCAACGCTGATAAGACGCCCCTCATTTAGAATGTCAATCATTTTTTGGCAATGTTTTTGTTTACATTTGAGTTTAAATAACAAGACGACCTGACGCAACGCTGATAAGTCGCCCCTCATTTAGAATGTAAATCATTTTTGGCAATGTTTTTGTTTACGTTGGAGTTTGAATAACAAGTCGAAATGACGCAACGGTCATAAGACGTTCTAAAATGTTTATGGCGTTTCCCTCAAATTATAGAGATAGTTTCCAAATGTCCTCACGATGGGTGGATCAACGCACCGGGATGACATTGAACGCATATCATCACAGTTCTAGTCAAAGGCAATCAAAACCTTTTTACCTTTTCAGGTTTTCTCATATCAACCGAATTCTATCATTTTTCCAAACCTGAATCAAGAAATGCGGGGAACAATTAATTTTAAGAGGTCCGTCGCTACAGCAGCAACAACAACAACAAAATTTCAAAACGTCCCCAATCATTTTGATCTACAAGCATAGGGATCGACAAAAAAATGGTATTTTACGTTTCAAGGTACGTACATGTGAAAATCAAATTAAACAGACGTTTGTCCAACGTTTACGTTTATACGACCATGTCTGGCGTGGGGGGGGGGAATTAGGGCCCTCAAGATGGGCTTTTCTTCACATCGGTGCTATCTGTGCCCTCGGGCACGTTCAAAGACCATGAACACCGTTCCGACGACAACTCACTGTGTTTTTCTTCCGTTGGAGCTGTTCATCCCAGCCGCGCTGCTCCGGATACTACTTCAAAGTGTTGGTATATAAATCCTTGCTAAACCCTGAAGTAGGTATCTGATCATTGTCCTCTATGTATGCTGGCTAATAATGATGTAAATCATAGATTCAACTGTCCATCAAACCCAACCATTCCAGCATTATGGACAGATCCTGTTTTAGAGGCTGCCTTGGTCTGGAGGCACAGTGAGAGTCGTTAAGAACGTTAACAACATGCCCACAAAAATTGTGACATAACAACACAAAGAATTATACATTTACATTTTTACAAAACAGAACCTCACATCAAATGGCCACAAAAGAGTTTCACTTACAAGGTGCGTAGAACATCACGAGAGCATGCTTTCGCTTCTTCAGTGTACTTTGAAAATTCCCACTATTCAAATGAACAACTTCTGATGGTTCTTCCGCCCAGGGTGTCTCTGGTGGAGGAGGTGGGGGTGGTTCTTGTGGATCCTTCAT
Organism: Pachypsylla venusta; assembly: GCA_012654025.1. NCBI lineage: Eukaryota > Metazoa > Arthropoda > Insecta > Hemiptera > Aphalaridae > Pachypsylla > Pachypsylla venusta. Next base: position 20,041,750 of record CM022883.1, on the reverse strand, counting down.
GAAGGTGACGATCTTTTGGGAATCTCTTACATGGCCAGCTTCATATTGAAAGACACCATTCTTGAAATATTTTAATGTGGGGAAGCCTTTGATCTCAAATCGTTTACCCAAAGTTTTCTCTCGAGTAACATCTACGGCGGCTAGAATCCCATCAATCTGAAATGTACAAACAAGAATGATGTTTACTAAAAATAGAATGCCCCAGAACCATGTCTACAGGGTGTTTCAAAAGGTTATGCAAAAAAAGAAACCACATATAGTAGAGCTCAAATAAAGGCCACTTTGCTTAATAAACCCCTATACGGAAATGGTCCCAAAGGTAGCTAAGGCTACCCAAAGTTGGCACTTAAAAATCTAAAAATAATTATTAAAAATAGAATTATTTTGCGATTGACTTCAGTTTTCGCAAGATGTCTCCGATTGTTATCATGCTTCTTTGGTGAGTATTTGTCACTTTTTCCCCGATCAGGCGCAGATTTATAGGGAGGGGGGTCATGAAATTATTTTTTATTAAGTTTTTAAGGGTTTATTAAGCAAAGTGGCCTTTATTTGAGCTCTACTATACGTGGTTTATTTTTTGCATAACCTTTTGATACAACCAATATAAATAAAATCTGTCAAAAAGATTAGTAGGTATAATTTCCTCAACATAACTCTTGTACCCAGGCGTGCCCCGGTATCCTGGTGGGATACCGGGAATTTCCACAGTGCGGCAAATTTCGAGATGTATATTAGAAAGTGGCCGATTATTTATTTCCAAACTTATGCGCACAAACGGTAAAACACTACAGAGGGGCGGCATTTTTGGTGACTCCCGGTTAGAATTTCCATTCCAGCACGCCCCTACTTATACCGTTTATCTGATATAGAAGATATTTTTTAAGATTGTCAGGATAGCCGATGTGGACAGAAGTTATGTTGAAATTATTTAAAATTCATCAAAATAGGACGAGCAACGTTCGCAAAGCCATTACAATGATATAAAATGACGTTTCTGGCCCTGTGGCGCATACATTTAAATTGGAGTATTCCCAGTACGAACGTTTTTCTGTTAATGTAAAAAAAAAAAAAACGGCACGTTTAATTTTGACTGAAAACGTGTGACTGAAAGCGCTATGGGACTGAAAACGTGGTGACCAAAAAATGTCACGACAAAAAAAAAACGTTCGTTTTCCAGTGGCTTATTCACTTTATTCTCAAACAATACCCCAGCACTTTTTAATTTAGATAATTATTACTTTATGTAGAGTTTGATTAATGAAAAAAAGCTGAATTTTGGAGGAGGGGGTATTTTTCAATTTCCTTAGAATGGGAATGACCTTGAAATAACTATACAGATATCGCCCCTCTATTAACCGAGTTTAATAAAATCAAATTCAATTTGCTTATTTAAATCTTTTAATAACATGTTAAATGTAAGTATTAAAAAAATATTAACTTTTAAATAAATTAAAACAAAACACTTAACAAAAACACTATTTATAATTATTTATGAAGAAACTATTTTCGAATCATTCGATTCATCATCAGTATAGTCGAATCGAAGGATGGAATACTCCTCAGTCAACTTCCATCCTTCGACTCGACTAGACTGATGATGAATCGAATGATTCGAAACTAGTTTTTTCATAAATAATTATAAATAGTGTTTTTGGTGTTTTGTTTTAATTTATTTAAAAGTCAATTCGCTTAATTACGAAATCGTTACTGACTTCAATAATAAAACAATCTAGGGTGCCACCAAAAAAACTCTTTTGTTGGGAACCACTGCTCTGAACACTCCTTTTGACCAACCTCAAAATAAATTGTACTCACGCCATGTTTCTTCATCACGGAAGCTGCTTTTTCATATTCTGGTTTCAACTTTTTACAATGGCCACACCAGGGAGCGTAAAACATGATCAAAACCGAACTCTCTTCTTGAACAACTAAATCAAAATTGTCGTCAGTCAAATGGACAACTTCAGATTCGGTGTCCGCCCAATCTAGCTCCTTCTTTTTGACTTCTTCAGCAGCGGCTTGTGGATTTCGAACGAATTCTATAATTTTATCTTTTGTATTGCCATTTTCATAAGTATATTGCACATGACCGTTACTGGAAACATGAAACAAATAGAAATTCCATGAAACAAATAGAAATTCCATGAAACAAATAGAAATTCCATGAAACAAATAGAAATTCCATGAAACAAATAGAAATTCCACGAAACAAATAGAAATTCCATGAAACAAATAGAAATTCCATGAAACAAATAGAAATTCCATGAAACAAATAGAAATTCCATGAAACAAATAGAAATTCCACGAAACAAATAGAAATTCCATGAAGCAAATAGAAATTCGGTTAACGTTGGTCGGATGGACGAAGGATTTGTCCCTTCTCGTAAACGTAAAATATAAAATTTTGAGGGGGGAAGTCATTTCTGTTTTTGTGGTTGATTTTTGGGTCATTATTTTCAATAAAAAAAAAGCAAATGGAGAATAATAAAGATTTCCGTACTAAAAAGAAAGACGTTTTTGTGATGTGGCCTGTTTTAGGTATTTTTTTTTATTTTTTTTTTTTAGCCAGCGTCTATGGCACGAGCAATACACCAGTTTCCGATGGCTCACTAAAGTTAAGTAACGTCCAGCGAGGTTGTACTGTGTGGGTGTCCACGTGGATTCGCGCCTCCGTGATGCTGGCTATTTTTCCGGGGGGTAAAACCCCCGTCTTGAATGATCAATAGATGTTAAATAGACGTTAAGCCAAATTTAAAAAAAAGTATTTTTTTTAAGTATATTCGATTGAAACTTGTAAATTCTGTTCCACAATACAATTTTTAAAGTTTAAGTAATACTAGTAAATCAATTGTATTATTAGCAATACGGTTGTATTAAAAGGTTTCTATTTCAAAATCTCTGGCTGGTAAAATTCCACGTGATATCAGTACTATAAGTTTTATACTGACGCACACGTGACTTGAACCGAGCATTCAAACCTCTTTTTCAAAAATATTACCTCTGCAATCCCATCCTATCTCTGAGGAGTCAAAGAGATGATCTCTTATTATTTTGGCTTGACGTCGAATATTTAAGATTATCAAAGGCGAGAGGTTTACCCTCCATCCGTTAGAAACTTACCAACATTGACTAATTGGCAAAGGCTCGAATAGGACCAAAAATGTGGGAGCGGTAACAATATACAGGAATAAGGAATAATTTACCTCCCGCTTTTGTGGTAGCTTCTTGGATGGCTGGCCAGCTTCTTGAGTCTTGATGCACACTTGAAATTATTAATCGATGTATTTAATTAATTATTATTAGATTAGATTATAGCAGACTGTATCGCGGGCGGTAGGTATTTTGGAACTAAATTTAAAGATGGGGAAAGATAGGTTCTGAGACGAGGAAGAGCCAAACAAATACTTTAACCGAAATTTACATGTTTAACGCAGTGGCGTAAACATTGACCTCACCCAGTCTGAATCGGGCCGGAATAGCCAGCATCACGCTGGAGGACTGGAAGCTGCGTACTTGAGTGATCTTCCGGGAAATGCTGTATTCAACCTGCCGTTGACCCTGGATTCTTAGTTTTTTAATAAAAGATCAACGACAACTTATCTAAAAACTATTTAATACAAACCTAAAAAACAGAGTTGTTGGAAAGCCCGTAATATTGAATCTACTTTGTACAGCCTCATTTTCATATCTATTCAAATCCATGGCAGCCAACACGGCTTCACCCTGAAGTGATTCAGCAGCCGCTAAAAATTCTGGCTTTAATTGTTTGCAAAATCCACACCAAGGTGCATAGAACATGATGAGAATTGGTTTGGTTTCCTTTTTAAGCAGTTTGTTCAAAGACTGAAACATCAAAAGGAGAGTTTGTAACCTTGTGTGAGGCTGAAGTGTGATTTGACCTCCCGCATCGATGATGAGTTTTTTAAAAAAAGAAAAAAAAAAGAGGAAGAAAAAACAGACACCCTCTGCAGGTGGAAATTAATTGTGAGGTCTGCCCTGCACCTCAATGATCTCGTGTTTTTTATCTACTTATCTACAGGGTGTGACAATTAGTTCTCCCACATTTCAAAAAATCGTGGAAGGGGAAGTGATAGTGGGAGGAGCGTGGGGTTGTGATATTCAACACGAAAAGACTTCTATTTTTTATGTTGTGCAATGGTTTGGTCGCGCGAGCATTTTGCGTTCGTTGTCAAGCTGTATTTTAAAAAAGTGAATCCACTATAGCCACTCACAGGGCGTTTCGCACAAGGTATGATTTACACTCCACACTCCACAGATCCAGTTCCTCATCGAAATACAATTTTGAGTTGGGTTCACAACTTTAGAACTACATCACCAGCTTTATGCTATATTGGATTACGGAATTTCACAGTCAATCGTAGACTCGTGATATTCTGCAGGACATGTTCCCCGGTTACATGATCTCATTACGGCATGACATTTCGTGGGACCCTCTCTCGCCGAATTTGAGTCCCTGTGACTTCTTCCTGTGGGGTTACCCAAAGGGTGAGGCCTTCAAACATCGCCCTAGAACCCTTGAAGAGTTAAAGGAGGCAATTCTTGAAGAAATCATCCAAATTGATGCTGGTATGCTGAGGAGAGTCGTGGAAAACTTCCGCGAAAGACTCCAAATGTGAATCACTCGCCAAGGCCGACATTTGGACGACATTATTTACAAAACATAGATGAAAAAAAACAAACTAGAATACACAAGATTTCAGAATACAAAATAATTTTTCAAATATCACATTTCGCTTTTATTTGCCAGCTCTTTCAAATGTGGGAGAACTGGAAGCAAGTTATCATCAAGAATATTCAGCTTTCTAGCGCAACAATACACAGTCTTCACGGTATAAGAGGAGTAAAGAGAGGAACAGAGATGACGAGGAGACGGCTTCGCACATCATATTTGAACGACCATCCCTGGCGTCACAATTCTTCTGAGCGCTAGGGTTCCTGGGATATGAACTTATAGAAATTCACTCTGACCTTGTAGAGTGTAGAATCATTACTAGACATGTGGAAACTGATGTGCTATAGTCCTAACTAGTGGACGCAGCACTTGGTATTCTTAAAAATATAATTCGCCCGTGCTTCGCTACGGCTTATAGCTTGGCGCCTTAGAGGCATGGCCGCTCCCTCGCTAATAGTATTTTTTCTCTTTTTAAAAAAATTGTGAAAGTAGGCGTGTACGCTGTTGTATGTATGTACATGTATCATGCTATCTCTCTCGCTCCAATGTATTTCTTATGGGGATTGATTAATTTTCGCGATTTCTACCCCTAAAAATTAAAATTTTGCAAAATCCTTTCTTAGTGCACACTTAAATGGTGCAACGAAGGTCCCTGCCAAATTTCAAATCTGTAGCATTAATAGTTTCGGCTCTACGTTGATCAGTCACTCAGGACATTGCATTTTATATATAAAGATAACCAGGACACGATCCCCCCCCCCCCTTAAAGAACCGTTTAAAATATTCTGGAAAAATCAAATTCACTTTATTTTGGTTACCATGCAACTATGGATATTTTCCGATACTTCTTCAAAGAGCTGGTATATAAATCCTTGCTAAACCCTGAAGTATCTGATCGTTGTCCTCTGTGTATGCTGGCTGCTCATGATGTAAATCATGAGCAGCCAGCAACTATCCATCAAACCCAAATGATCTAGAGCCGTGTCATTATAAACAGATCCTGTTGGAGAGGCCGCCTTTCTTGGCCTGGAGACACAGTGAAAGTCGTTTAGAACATTAACAACAACAACAAAATATAAATGTGAAATATGTTCAGGCGTCCGAATTGTTTAGACAAATCTCTTAAGAAAAAAAAATCAGATATCAAAAACGTCAAATCTTTTTTTGAGTTATAAACAATTCTACAGTCAAATTAAAAAAAAAAAAAAAAATAGGTTTGTCGAAATGTTGCAAAAGCCATACTGAAATCATGATTGGTCCAAAATATGTTCTTCGCTGACGTCATTCGCTTTGCTCCTAATTTTTCTCTTTTATTTATATTTCACTAGAAAATGCTGACTTGGGGTTTGGCAAGTAATACACAGCTTGCGCTGATTCATCTTACCTGTGGGGTTAGCAAGTAATACACAGCTTGCGCTGATTCATCTTGCCTGTGGGATTGGCAAGTAATATACAGCTTGCGCTGATTCATCTTACCTGTGGGATTGGCAAGTAATACACAGCTTGCGCTGATTCCTCTTACCTGTGGGGTTAGCAAGTACTACACAACTTGCGCTGATTCATCTTACCTGTGGGGTTGGCAAGTGATACACAGCTTGCGCTGATTCATCTTCTTCCCAAGGAATATCTCCTTTTGGATCTTTTAGAAAGTTAATGAAAGCTGTAAGAGTTTCCTTCCTATCATAAATTCTGTTGAATTCGCCATCTTTGTAATGATTTATCACAAAAGGAACATTTGGGTCAACTTTCATTTTTTTACACAACTTTTTGACGTCACTAAAACAAAATAAAACACATCAATAAATACAGTGAAGACTAAAGAGGACCTTTCCAGCTGGGGGCCATCGAAATGAACTGTAATCTGTATTATTAGATAATATATATATATATTTTTTTTTATGTCTTTGATGACTTTATAAGGTTTTTTTCTTTGAAGGATTATTATTTTGAATATTTTTAATTTTCGTCTTGAGACTTTTTCATTTCATATCTATTTTTTGAAAAAGTCTCAAGACAAAAATTAAAAATATTTAAAATAATAATCCTTCAAAGAAAAAAAACCTTGTAATCTGTATTAGTAAGGGTGCCGACGTCTCCGTGGCAAAATCTGTATCACACTAGAATTGCGGTTCAAAAAAAAGTTTTTTTTAGAGTTTTCTACTTGGTCTGGTTATGTTTGAGAATAACTCAGCCTTCTGAGTACAATAAAGTAGCTATGGTTGTTGTTGTTAACGTTCTCAACGACTCTCACTGTGTCTCCAGGCCAAGGCGGCCTCTCCAACAGGATCTGTCCATAATGCAGACGGCTCTAGATTAGTTGGGTTTGATGGATAGTTGCTGGCTGCTCATAGTTTACATAGACGACAACGATCAGATACTTTAGGGTTTAGCAAGGATTTATATACCAACTCTTTGAGGAAGTATCTGGAGCAGCACGGCAGGGTCCAACGGAGGAAAAACACAATGAGTTGTCGTCAGAACGGTGTTGATGGTCTTTGGCCGTGCCCGTGGGCACGGGTAGCCCCGGTACGAAGAACCAACCATCTTGGGGGTCTAAGTAGCTATGGTAATAGCGACAAGTAATATCACGTTGAGGAAATTATTACCCAGCTTATAACATGGGGATATTGAAATGATTGTAAAAATACCATGTAATGTTCTGATATCCACAAATATTGTGACATAATAACACAAAGAAATATACATTCTTCCGACCATCCGAAAAAGATGCCAAATTTTACCACTTAACGTTGTCGATTTTCATGATATTTGTCAAGTAGGTCACATTTGGGGCTCTAATAAAAACCCTTAATATGCTATTTAACGAAGTGTCGTCTGCAGTTTACAGAACTACTGGTAATGAAAATTTGAATTCGACCACAAAAATTTATCTCCCTAAAAATTTCATATGTTACGAAATGAACTGTAAATAAAATATTAATTGAATACTAATTCTGAGAAAAAGTCGACTATTGAAGATAATAAAACAAATATGATTGGTACAACTAGCTCTTTGAAGTGGAGACCTCACTCAAATTTTGTGCCACCATGAGGCTTCTGGTGGCCCAACAGGCCACCAATCAGATAATGCGATAAAGGTAACGAATGTACTTACACACCAAATTTCATCAAAACGGACAAGCCGTTGAAGATTTATCGAGGATTAAAAACTGTATCTAACTTTGTTTAGTCAATTACTCACTCTGCACATTGTATCACAGCTAGCGTTGCCTCCCCTTTCACATAATCAGCGACTTGCTTATAGATTTTAATCATAGAAACAGTTTTTCCATCTTTAACATCATTAATATACATTATCATTAGATTGGTTTTTGTTTTTAATAATTTCTTCAATTCTTTGAAATCTGAGATTCCTTCCTTAAGATAAGAGAATTTCTTACTTCCACAAACAGAATAAATTGATAACAAGAGAATGCATAACTGGAAAAAACAGAAAAAAAAAATATAAACATACACCAGTTTCTGAAGACAGATATTTAACTCAATCAACATGGGCGTGTTGAGTACTGAGATAGATGTGCTTTAAGTTGTTGACTTTTCATAATGTGCTAAGCCTCGTGAGGTATTGGTCATTACAGCAATCCTCAAAGGAGGCTGAAGATAATATGTACAGACAGGGCGGACTGACTCCCAATCAAAGTAATGATGGCTGAACATAGAAATTCGAAATACAGTTTCCTTTTAGAATGAAGGTACGAAATACGGCTCAACTGCAAGCGAATTAGGTATTGCCAAAAAATATCGATTTTTTTTAGCCAAATTATTAAGGGAAAAGCATAGAATTTAACGAAACATAAAATGGAATGGAACCTTTTCAAAACACTACCGTTATTTATGACGAGTATTCAATTACTTTTCATTCCGACTAAATTTCTTCATAAACACTATCAATAAAAACCTGCTGAAAAAGAACCACCATAAAAGTATATGCAACAAGAAGGTATCACAAGTCAGGGCTGCTTTTTTTTTTAAATATAAGACCCATGTTTTTTTGACATTCTAAAATATTCGTAGGTAATTATGCATTTTAGGGTAACTTTTCAAAAATGGTCGAAAAGTTTTTTTTTTTTTTCATTTTAACCCAATTAGAGAGTTTAGGAAACGTTTTCACGGCCATGCCTCTATTGCGTATGTATAACCGTCCAACATGGACCCATTACGGCCAATAAAAAAGCGAATTTAAAAAAAATTTAGATTTTTTTTTTTTTGAAAAGTTACCCTATAATACATATTTACCTATTCGTACAGACTACTTACCAGAGATAAGGTTGAGAATTTCATCTTCTTTCTTCTTTGTATGTTGCTGAGTATCTTAAGAGTGTACCAAACTCGTGTGGGAGGTGACACGAATTCAATCAGATCTTATTTTTACAAAACACAAACAAGTGGGTGCAACTGGTTATTTTAGAATTACCTAACGAAGTTGAATAATTATTTAATAAACTAAAATTAGAAAAAACAAGAGTAATAATAATTAATTATTTGTTTAAGAAACAAGTTAACGTAATATTTCTAAAAGACTATTCGATGTTATGTTTTCAACCGGACGACGGGTGCTACCAAACCAGGATCCTTGTACATGAACATCGCAGAATATCTACACTATTCGTCTGATACAAACACCCATGCAATATAACAGAATGTATATTTTAAATATAATTTTATAAATTAATTAAAGATGTTTGCAAAAGGATTTTATTTAATTAAAAAGATAAATTTGAAATTATTTATGTTAGACTTTTTTTTAATCAACATCAACAATTCAACATTGAAAAATTCAATATCCGCAGAACGCAAACTCATCGAAATGTAAACATTGGTCGTATTTTAAATGAGGAAAATTTATTACTATTTTGGAAAAATATTTACCTATCTTATATATAGTAAGGTACCTCTTATTTTTTATATACATTGTTCATAGGAAACGAATTTATTTTCAATTTAAAGCAGAGACCAGGGCCGGCTCTACCATATAAGCGGACTAGGCAACCGCCTAGGGCGGCAAAACCAAAGTGGAATTTTATTTTCAGCGGGATATGAAAAAAAATGTATACATAAATTAATTAAAGACGTGCATTCACCGGTGAGCGAAGTTTCTCAAAATTGAAACTCATAAAAACCTATTTACGTTCTACCATGTCGCAAGATCGACTTGTTGGCCTGTAACATGAAATTGCTCGGTCTTTGGATATAGATCAAATCGTAACATCTTTTGCAAATAGGGACATATTTGTGATTTGGTATGTTTAAGCTTACAGTTACATGATTAGGTGAAGTATAAATACCGAAATTAGCCATGATCTAGTTTGTAATATTTTTTATGTAAGTATGAATTAAAAACAGCTTGTGATTATCTCGTAATAATCCTGTGATGTTGATTTAAAAAATGTGTAATGATTCTAATTTTTTAAATGTATAGTGACTTAATTTTATGTTACATTCTTGAGTGAAAAATTCTAATAATTAAAATTGTGAGGATTTAAAAAAAAAGTTTAGTGTCCATTATTTCTGTTGTGAATATATATGACTCTGAATTGTTCAATATTAACCAGAGGAAAATTCATGGCCAGATTTTGATTGAAATTTGTGCAAAAATCATGAATTTAACTAATAGGAGGGATAACTATTCAGTATTATCATTAAAAATATGAGTATGAGTATTTTTACTATTCATATTAATTAACGAACAAATTAAATATTTATATTCAGGGGGCGGCAAAATTCATTTTGCTAGGGCGACAAATTCTTTTGAGCCGGCCCTGGCAGAGACTTATAAATAATTAAAACCTTTTCTAGATTCGTGTCCAATTTGGCTTTGTATATTACCTATCGTCGCCGGTCGTTAAGTATTTGCCTGCTCCCCGCTTCATTAATTTTTGGTTTATTATTTTTCAAAAATTAACCTTTGGAATCCCCACGAAAAAAATAATCCCCCCCAAAATTTGATGTGTTATACGTAGAATGCAAAAATCGAATAAAAAAAAATCGTTTGTCCTTCGCGCCGTCCACCGTGATGAGCACTTTTGCCACTTAGCATTGACCGATTTGGATGAAATGATAGATTATAGGTCCCATCTGGGCTCTAATTGTGACCTATTTGGGGTTTAAATGTGCGACGAAACTTTTGGGTGCCATCGAATATACCCTTGGCGGTTTTGTCTCTTTTTAGTGATTTTCATTCATCCTTTTCTAAAAAGAGAATGGTAAGAGTCAAGGACTTGAAATTTGGTATGCATGTCAAATTTAGAGTATAATTATGCCTAAAACTGGGGGGGGGNTGCCTAAAACTGGGGGGGGGGAACTTTTTTAGCCAGTAAAATGATATACCTGTTGGCAGATTTTTTTTATACTTTTTATTTTAAAAAGTTAATTTTTATTTGAAAAAGGTATTGGGTGCAATAAAGAATGTTCATAAAAATTTTTTCGGACTTTGTTTTTTTTTAGCTATGTGCATTTCTTAATAGTTCCATCTTTGGCGTAAAAAAATGACCCCTCCGTTACAAGATACCTACCGAAGAATACAAAAATCGAATGAAAAACTCTTCAAATGTAGCACAAAGCTATTGGGTTTATTATCTAACTAATGATGTCTTTGGTTTTGTGCTATTAAAAAAAATAACGCCTTCAAAGTTTGATATTTTACACTTCAATGATCGATTGAAATAACTCTGCCTATTTAGCACAATGTTTTAAGATTTTAATGACTAAAAATAAAAAAAATGTTCATCGCCGTCCACCGTAAGCCGCATTTTTCTACTTAGCGTAGACCGATTTCAATGACATTTGGTATATGAGTCCAATTTGAGATCTAAATGTGATCCGAAACTTTTCGTCTCTGTCAGTCACATATATGTATAAGATTTCCGCAAGGACAACACCAATAACAACAACAACATCACCTTCCATGATCATCATTTCCAGGTGTTAGTTCTGTCAAATCTTCGGACCTCCCCCCCCCCCCCCANCTCCCCGAAAAAAAAATCTTGGGTATGGCCCTGAGATTGCGTAATTAAATTTTAGTATGGAACCCTATATATGAGACTGATAGTGACGAAACGTTAGGGTCACAATTAATGAAATCCAAAAGGGGACCTGCAATATTGAATTCCGTTTTTTTCTAAAATCATCTTTTTACCAATTTTGAACATTCGACTTTTTCAAATGTGATTTGAATTTAAAAAAAAAGATGATAACAATATTTTATTCTTTTTAATACAAGGTTAATATAATTATTTATTATTTCATAATTATATTTATAATAAGCATATTATAATAGTAACAATTAATTTATAATATTTTTTTAAAATAATTAAATTAAATAATAGGTTTATTAAAATTAACATAGAGTTAATTTTTAAAATTTATAACTTGCGTATATAATAATATGTAAGATGTAATAATTATGTTTAATGATCTTAATTTAATTATTATAAAATAAAGATTTTAATAATTATTTATTGTAACTTTTATTTTTAAATTAAATATATACAATTTTATTTATAAGTACATCTACTAGAGACTAGAATATATGAATATACAGAATAGTATATTTTATTATTTCATTATCAATCTCCATGTCGAAGATTTGAAAGGTTACCTAATCTTAACTGCTATGAAGATAAGTTAAACTAACCTAAGTTAATTTTTATTTAACTTAATTTTAGAGATTTATAGAAATACAAGAAAAAATAGACTCTTGATAGAAGGTTACCACTAGGGAAGGTTAAATACCTGAGGCATTTGCTACCACCTAACCCTTAGAGCTCTATTTTTATGTGGTCAAATACTCAAATTATTGAGGAAAAAATCCTCCCTCCGCTGGGGATTGAACTCACGGTCTCCTGTTTACCAATCGAGCGCTTAACCACTGAGCTACCGAAAAGAAATATAAGATGTTTCGCTTGAGAGGAATGGCCGTTCCCGTGCTGCTGTCATGCCCATAAATCATTTGAAATAGTTCGGTAGGTATCGATAGTAAGATAAAAATTTTGCGGATCTAAAAATGATGAGTAACTAATTAATTAATCGACGTAAAAACTAACTATAACCTTCTCGTTTGTGACCACAATCGAGTAAAAAAGTGTTTTTACCAATTGTAAAGCTATTTTTTTGTCTTTATCGCTAAATTTTACGTTTTAGGTTTATTTAAATGGTGTTTCAAAAATTTGATACGGCCGCCATTTTAATTAATTAGGTATGTACTATTGGCAACATTTTTTGTTTGTTGCATAATTTGATACCTATCTGTTGACCGACGCGACGACATTAAATGTGTGACTGCAACATGATATGATCATTCTCAAATCTTTTGATCCAAAACCAGGATATCAAACTAATTCACATCCTTCTGTAAATAGTGCAAGGAGCTACTTCACAATAAACTACAAGATAATTGAAACAGTTTTCTCAAATTTGGTGTTTAAAAATACTACTGACTTCCATGTTGATTATAATTTGGAGCCTCGATCGCCCCCCTCAACTGGAGACCTGTATCCACTCCTGCTGAGTGCAGTAGACATTGGTGTTTGGTGGCCTATGCTCCACAGGTCTTCAGTTGCGATCTTGTTCGGCCAAAGGGTCTTAAGGATGTGATGTCGAAGACAGCGGTTGATGAATGTTTGGAGTTGTCAGGACATTTTCCAAGATTGACATCCATACTAGCAATATTACCCTGTTTTTCATTGGTGAAATTTTTACAAAAGAAATACCTTAATCAGCGTTCGCTTTGTGTTCTGTGCTGATCTAAAGTTTTACAAAAGAAATACCTTGATCAGCGTTCGCTTTGTGTTCTGTGCTGATCTACAGTTTTACAAATGAAATACCTTTCTCAGCGTTCGCTTTGTGTTCTGTGCTGATCTACAGTTTTAAAAAAGAAATACCTTGATCAGCGTTGGCTTTGTGTTCTGTGCTGATCTACAGAGGGTAACAAAGTATCTTTATAGTAAAAAATTAAAGGTTGCCTTTTTTGTGGTGTGTGCTGATCTACAGAGGTTAACAAAGTATATTTTTAGTCAAAAATTAAAGGTTATCTTTTTTGTGGTGTGTGCTAGAGTCTCATCATTGACATCAAACCCATTTTCTGAATGGGTTCAATATTTACACCTGTTCACCGGACAAAGCCAAGCTCCAGTTCCAGCACCAGGATTTTCCTTTTGTTTGCTTTTTTGTTCCACCATAAATTTGCCAGATTGTTATTCTCTTAAAGGGGTATATTTATATAACGCCACCTATACTTTTAGAAAACGCAAATGAACTCAACGATGCGATGGCTTCTTTACTTATAAAACGTAAATTCGGGTTGGTATACCGACTCTCTAAGTGACTGACTCATAAATAATCAACGTAACTCAAAATAATCAAGGTAAGAAAATTACTTATAAAACGCAAGGCCAGGTTGGTATACTAACTTTCTAAGTAAATGACTGACTCATACTCAAAATAATCAAGGTAAGAGGAAATTGCATATAATACGCAAAGCTAAGTGGGTATACTGACTTTCTAAATGACTGACTGACTCACTCACATATAATAACCGTAACTCAACGTAAGAAAATTACTTGTAAAATGCAAAGCCAATTTAGGTTTACTGACCCTTTAACTGACTGACTCATAAATAATCAACGTAACTCAACGAGTTCTTTTTTAGGAACTTGAAATTTTGCACACAATTTCCAGGTCGGGGGGGGGGCGTAATCCGCATACTCCCGACCCTTCCGAAGAAATGACAAACAATTGATAATTTCAACTGAAAGCAAGTTACCGCCCGACATCCGCTTTTGAGCGGAAAAATTACACACGTCAAACGGTAAGAAATATCAAAAAATGACCAGGAATGGACCTCTCAAAACAATATCCAAAACTTTCAGGAAAAATATAACATCCACTCTATCTTAGTTCTATTCCAGCTATGATAGATTTCCTGCTATCTTAGTTCGTATTCCAGCTATGACAGATTTCCTGCTTTTTTCCTGCCAGAAGAAAACAGACTGAATTATTTTGACCAAAAACAAATATACTGATTATACAGCCACAGAAAAAGACGCACATACGAAATTTCCGGCACCAGATATTAATTTTCAATGAACTCTCGTTCTCGTTAGACGTTTTCTAAACATAGCAAACGCTGCACTAAGGTAATTAATGATTAAATACTATATAATAATAGAAATAGATATAATATCATAGCAAGGTATATAAAGAGACAAGGTAGGCCACTGCGCATGTAAAATATGATTAAAGTGATATGCATATTTGATAAGATGGAATAAATGCTCTCGCATAAATATGACACCATATCGTTTTGACAAAATTGCGCTTGCCTCCAAAACTACAGGCCAATAGAAATAGGCTATTTATTGTGGTTGTCAATAATTTGCTATGAACAGAGACGATGTTATAGCATTTTAAACAGTGCCATCAGTCCCTGTTATCTTTTCGTCGGATTCGTCCACCCCAGCTGATCATCGTCCACCCCATTACCTCAGAATACTATTAATTAGTTCATTTGGAGACCTCATGCGACAACTATGTAATCTAGGTACAATTTAGATGTGGTTCCTATAGCTGTGAAGCAAAGAGTTACATAAAACCAAAAAAATCTTGCCATCCTAAATGCAGTAGCGAGCCATTTTTATGCTCAACAGTATTCTTATGTTATGGTTTTTGCTCAATGATTACATATAAAAACATAGGTATACCTTTTTTTTTTTTTTCTTCGTTCAACCCTCCGATGATGTGCTCAGGAGAGTACAAAACTAGTCAGCTCTAATTAATTTTTTTTATATTATTATTTTTATAGTCAAGTGAAGATATACTTAGTATTATATTATCCCCCCCATTACCTCAGAATACTATTAATTAGTTCATTTGGAGACCTCATGCGACAAACTGAAACTGTTCACACTGGAAGCGACTACCTTGTTCCTTAATTATATCACGTACGACTATGTAAAGTAATAAAACTAGATTATAGAATGTCTAAATAAATTCGAGTCTTTGAATAAAAACTACTTTGAGAATTGAAATCGAGGGAATAATTAATTGATAATATCATAATGTACAGAATATATAAGACATAAGACAATAGTAAAACAAAGTAACCAAGTAATGTATAGCTATTATACAGAACACAGTTTAATTTCAATGCATATCTAAGTAATGTATAGCTATTATACAGAACACAGTTTAATTTCAATGCATATCTAAGTAATGTATAGCTATTATACAGAACAAAGTTTAATTTCAATGCATATCTAAGTAATGTATAGCTATTATACAGAACACAGTTTAATTTCAATGCATATCTAAGTAATGTATAGCTATTACGCAGAACACAGTTTAATTTCAATGCATATCCAAGTAATGTATAGTTATTATACAGAACACAGTTTAATTTCTATGCGGTCACGTTGAGTTGATAGTGATTCCTATTTATAATGGTTTATGAAGAAACTAGTTTCGAATTATTCAATTCATCATCAGTCTAGTCGAGTCGAAAGATGGAAGTTGACTGAGGATTGTTCATCGCGTGCTGAGTAATTTGACGCAATGTACCATCAAAATATTTACTGTCTATGTCTAACACTTTTTTAAATAAAATATTTATAAATATAATAACAGTGAAAAATATATGTTACAGTAAAAGTAGATAATTGGTAATTGTATACAATTACCGGTAAATGTAGGAAATTATTCTCAAGAATGCTGCAAGAGTTTAATCGAGGCATAGCCGATCAAAACGTNTAACGCTTATATTGATAAAATAATAAATAAAAACAAAAAAAAAAATTCAAAAATTCTCGGCATATTTAAAAAAATTCCGATTAAACATTTGAGAATAATTTCCTACATTACCAATTATCTACTTTTACCGTAGCATATACATGACTAAATAATCAAATTGAAATCGATTTTGAATTGAGCCAGTGACAATATTTTATTTAAAAAAGTGTTAGACATAGACAGTAAATATTTTGATGGTACATCGCGTCACATGCGATGAACTATCCTCAGTCAACTTCCATCTTCCGACTCGACTAGACTGATGATGAGATGAATCGAATGATTCGAAACTAGTTTCTTCATGAATATTTATAAATAGTGTTTTTGGTGTTTTGTTTTAATTTATTTTAAAACAAAACACCCGTCTATGTCGTCTAAGCAGCCAGCGTTACCGTCTATATCATCTAAGCAGCCAGCAACTATCCATCAAACCCAACTAATCTAGGGTCGTCAGCATTATAGACAGATTCTGTTGGAGAGGCCGCGTTTCTTGGCCTGGAGACACAGTGAGAGTCGTTGAGAATGTTAACAACAACAACAACAACAATATCATCATCAACAACATCATCATCGTCACCATAATCATCAGCGACAACAACCAACAACAATATCAAAATCACCTTCCATAATCATCCTTTTCAGGTGTTAGTCCTGGCCTGGTTGTCAATCCTTCGCCGCCCCCCTCCCCCCGAGAAAAAGTCTTGGGTACGGCCCTGCTACTCTCTTTTTAGACAGGATCAATGAAAACCGCTAAAAAGAGAAAAAAAAACACATCAACGTACTTTCGATTGCACCAAAAAGATTTGGCGCACAATTAAATCTCCAACGGGACTTATTCACAAAATTAAACTGAAGTACCACCTTATACACTGCATGGAGTTTTTAGTTATGGCTTATGATCTGTCGCTGGATTATTGAAACATCTTTTCTTCTCCTTGACTCGCACAGAAAAGAAACTGAGTATTGTGGTACTACACTACTACATTCTTACGAAGATTCCTAGCATAGCAAATAGAGCAACATCTACAAGTGTGTGCAAAGGCAGTCAACGATATAAAGTTTTGAAAATGCGTTCAATGGGACGATCGATACGCTGTGTCTTCTATAAAATCATACTACTGAAACATTATTTAATTTTGTGTTCTATCTAAAGCCCAGTTGGTATACTGACTGACTGACTGACGTACTGGCTGATAATCAACGTAGCTCCACGATGGCTAAACGTAGAGACTTGAAATTTGGCACACAGGTCCCTTTTAGTATATAGGTGCGTAATAAGGAAGGAAAAAAATTAAAGTTCAAGTGGGAGCAAGTTACCGCCAAAAATTACGCTATTTAGCGGGTCTTTTTGCATTTTTTTTCTGGGCAAACTAAAAAAGATAACGAAAAATGACCGAGAATAGACCCCCCCAAAAATAGTATATAGGGACCCCATAAAAAATATAAAATTTGAAAATTTCCGGTTTTTCCCCGATTTTTGGACGGTTTTCACCACCAAAAAATCGGAATTGAGAAGTACCACTTCGGGATGAGCGAGAAAGCTGAAATTTAATACAAAGGTGTTCCGAAGTACAAAAAGTCATATCCTTTAATAAAATATTGAATTTCCTAACTAGGAGCGGTGCTCACTCTGGGGGTCGGTTCCACCAAAAACCCATAGTTAAGAAATATCACTTCGGGATGAGCGAGAAAGCTAAAATTTTATACGAAGGTGTTCCGCAGTGCAAAAAGTAATATCTTTGAGTAAAATATTGAATTTTCTCAATAGGAGCCGTGTTCACTCTGGGGGTCGGTACCACCAAAAATCTAAAATTGAGAAGATTTAATTTCGCGTTCTCGAAATTGTTGTTGAATTTTGTAACCGTAGCGCAGCACGGGAAAACAGCTAGTACTTTATAAACGCGAAGTTCAGTTGGTATACTGACTGACTGCCTGATAATGGCCAAACCTAGAGACTTGAAATTTGGCACACAGATTCCTTTCGGTATGTAAATGCATAATAATAAAGAAAAAAAATCGAAAGTTCAAGTGAAGCAAGTTACCATCCCATAGATGCTCCAAAAATTAACAAATAATTGACGTTCCACAAATAATTGACCACCTTGAATTGAATAGCACCAGATAGTTCAATAACATGGACCTCTCAAATTGGATAAAAGTAGAAGAATCTCATACAATGTGCTTTAGTTCATTCCAATTCTTACGAATTTGTGATCCTTTGAAGCCTTTAGGTGTGTTTTGAAGGCCATGCAGGAATGAACATCGACCAAGCGTCAAAAGTAGACCAAGAAAAACACCAATTTAATCCAAAAATTATTTAAAGAGGGGGTTAGTACATTATCTCCCCTCCTTCAAAGAGTTTTTTTTTAAAAAAAAGAACAGATTTTCATTCTGTGTCTTCGGGCAAACATTATTTTAATGTCACCGCAGAATCCGCAGATTCATCTCTAAGTATGCCACTGCAGTCGTGTCCATGAACTATCGTTTGAAGGTATCGCATGAGCAGAAAAAACTAACAGATGTCCAATACTTTACTTGAGATCATCAAATTCTATAAAACAAGTGATCTAATGACAATATTTGAATTAGATGTATGCTATACATTACATAAGTAACTTAATATGTACAAGATGGTGGGCAATGAATTATTTTATGAGACATCTCTTTATGACATCGGTTTATGATGTGTTTCAATTTTAAATAACATGTTAATTGTAAGTGTTAAAAAAATTAATTAAAAAAACAAAAATACCAAAAACACTAACTATTTATAATTATTTAAAAAGAAACTAGTTACGAATCATTCGATTCATCATCAGTCTAGTCGCGTCAAGTATGGAGGTTGAATCAACTTACATCCTTCGACCCGACTAGACTGATGATATCGAATGATTCGTAACTAGTTTCTTTTCAAATAATTATAATTAGTGTTGGTTCCTAGAAAGTGTTTTGTTTTTAACATGTTTTTAATTAAATTAAATTTAAAAATAAATGTTTCAAATTTGGCGTCGAATGTATCTCGCGGCATTTTTCCAAACACCTTTGAAATTCGACATCTGTAATTTTACTGTTTCAAAAATGGGGACGTATTTTATAAATCTCGCGGTATTTTTCCTAACACATTTTTTTTTTTTTTTTTTTTTTTNTTTTTTTTTTTTTTTTTTTTTTTTTTTTTTTTTTTTTTTTTTTTTTTTTTTGGCTAACGTCCCTTTAAGATGTAGTCACTCGAAATGCGAGTTTCACACCTTTTTCGCTGGAATTTTACAAAGCAGCTACCCTTATTGATCTCATCTAGCCTGGGTTGGAATAGCATCAATATGGGTTTTACACTTTTTTTTAAAAAAAAGTGTAAAACCCCCGCCCAGGTACAATTTATTAGAGATTAAAATTGATTGTTATAAATAAATAAATCACGACAGGTGGAACCTAAGTGATCACCCACCAAGTAAACCCTCTCTAGACGATGCCTAACTTCAGTCATCTTACGAAAACTGATGTATTCGACGTGCCACTGACACTGGCTTCCAACACTTTTGAAATTCGCCTTTTGTAATTTTATTGGATTACAAAATCTATTGAGCCAACTATTGACCACGCTGGATACAACAGACACCAGTGACACTGGCTTCTAACACTTTTGAAATTCGCCTTTTGTAATTTTATTGGATTACAAAATCTATTGTGCCAACTATTGACCACGCTGGATACAACAGACACCAGTGACACTGGCTTCTAACACTTTTGAAATTCGCCTTTTGTAATTTTATTAGATTACAAAATCTATTGAGCCAACTATTGACCACGTTGGATACAACAGACACCAGTTCCCGCCAGATCAATGTTGGGCGTGGTGCATACTTGGATGGGAGTCCGCCCGGGGACACTGCATATCGTTCAGTTGATCAAGTTGCATTCAACCTCGTGAAGATAGCTGAGTAATTGTTGTTGATTATATCGAACCCACATGGGAAGCTCTTTCAACAATAAAAGAGCTAAACGGTAAGTAGTTCAAAAAGAGATGCCTTCACAAAGTTGCTCTCAAAAACAAATCATAAATCGATTGTGATCTCATTGCCCTCCATAAACTTCAACAAATATAAATTAAGGTTATAAACCCTAATATTTGCATTGTGAACTAAACGATCTGAGTTGGTGAAGACTGCTTCCATGCTTCATTCTCACTTTCCCGTTTCACTGAAAGAAATGGTTTGGGAAAATAGTCACTCGAGACGGGGATTTCAAATTTGGAGACGAATGTATCCCGCAGCATTTTTCCAAACACCTTTGACATTCGACATGTGTAATTTTATTGTTTCAAAAATAGGAATCTTGCGGTATTCTAATGTCGCTTCACTAAAAATTCACAATGCAAATTAATTAAAAAAATACACTGAGAACAAAATTAGTAATGTCTTGTGTAACTTGAACCGTTGATCTGTAGTAAGTTAATTTCTCTTGTTCCACATATTTTTTTAGGATTGTCTAAACAGGTGTCCAAATGGTGCCATAGCTTTTATTTCTTAAAGTTATGTATGTATGAAGAGATTAAGTCTCACTAATTTTCTCCTCCAGTGTATTTTTTGAACCTACGAGTATTATTAGAAAATATAATTCTTCAACTTTTTAAAAATACAAATAATAACATACCTACATAACACATTTTAATTTCCTGTTTAATAAATTAATAATTTATTTATCTTTCCTATCATTAACAAATTTAATTAAAAGTTGTTTTAAAAATTTATTTTTTCAACAAAAACAACAAATATTATATTTTAATAAATAATAATAATATAATGAAAGTTACATTATTATTATTTTTATTATAAATTTCAGGTAATTTGTGACTCTGACAAATTATTTATTATTTTAATTATAATTATTATGACAACATGCTTGTTTTGGAACGAATAGAATTTTATTCTGAGAGAAGGGAGAGAAAAAATTTTAGGATTTTTTTTGTGAAACTTTTTGTTTTTTTGAAAATGAGTATTTTTTGGTGTAATTTGATTTCTTATGAAGATTTTTTCAATGGATGGGTAGTATTTTTTTTTTTTAATATTATTAAAGGAAACAGCATTTTTCTGGAGACGAATATTTTGCTACAAATATTAAAATTCACAAAAAATATATTTTTGAGAAAATTTTTGAAAGTTTATTTTTTATTATTAAATGCTATTTCCGTACCGATTGTTTCTATTTTTTTAAATATTATTATTGAGGATATTGTTCTATGCGGAGATTGCATATTTTTAGAAAATGGCATTCTGTGAATAATACCTTTTTTTAAAAAAAAAAAAAAAAAAAATGTACCAACCTATTTTTTTAGCAAATTGATCTATCTAGATTGTATTTTTTTTTTGAAGAGGAAGCTGTACTTTATGAAATATATTCTTATAGGAGATAACCTTATAGGATTAAGTTTATTGTGGATAATTGCATTTTGTATTATTTGGAATTCATATTATTTTTTTAAAAAAAAAATCTTCAATCATTCTGTGAAAGTCGTACATATTTGTTTGCGCAGAAAAGAAGGAACTTTGGACACTTTATAAAAGATGTTTTTTAAGGAAAGAAATAAGTTTCACTTTATCAAAGAAGGGTCCGTGATATCGGTCCGTAACTTTTTACAAAATTAGTAACTTTTTACAATCTCAAATGTGATATACTTTTCCGGCAGAAATTGTTAGCTTGGTGTAAATTATTTGTGTAAAATCATAATTTAGGACAACTGAATAAAGGAAAAAATGGGTATCATTCAATACATTGTTCAAACAGTTTATTTTTCATAGTTCGTTTATTCTTCAACTTTGTTATGCAAAGTCAAATCCAAACATATGTAAAACACATCATCTTTTGTAATAACACTTTGACCAAATACTTCAACAAGACCTACAAATACTCAATACTTAGATACTAATCAACTTCAAAATTTATATTTAATTTACTTTAAAAATCAGGAAATGATAATAATAAAAAAGTAAAATTAAATCTATTTACAATTATAATAAATTAGAAACTATATTATGTTTTTAGCACAAAAGATGGACAGAATTCATTTTGGGCACCACAAATAAAATATACAATGGAAAGTCAAATAATAAAATTCATTAATGATGTTCATGAAATTGAATGCAAAATAAATTGATGCATCTTGGGGCACCAACCAAAACTTTCTTCAAAAATTAAAAAAAAATATATATATATATATATATATATATAAGGTTGGATCAAAAATTCATGTCCAAATTAAAAATTTAAATTTGGGGGTTATTTTTTTTTTTAAAAAAATCTGTACATTACTATTTTTATATTTTTTTTTTAGTTTATAAATTTTAGAGTTCAAAAACTCGATAAATAAATTTACACTAAAAATGTAGGCAAAGCAAATTTTTCCTGACATTTTATGCGAGATAGGTATTAATAAGCACGTTTGTTAAAATCAATATCCAATAATTATGATAACAAAACAATGAAAATAGACTAGACTAGGCTTAGGATTGTAACCAGAAAGAGGGGTAGTGCACCCCAACTGGGTGCGGGTACCCTAGACCCTAAGTAATACTAGAGAACGTTGGACAAACATCAACTTATTTGGAGCACAGAGATATTTATAACCAAGGAGCTAAAGAAAAAGTTGGGGGTTTATTAATAAAATGGCGCTGCCCGCAACTTCAGAAGCGTCTTTCCTCCTGACTGAATATTTATTTCCTTTTGGCCATAATAATTCTGTTTTTTTTTTTTTTTTTTTCTGTGTAGAATATATTTCCGGCAAGAGGTTGTGTAGAGGTTTATAAAACCTTTTNAGGGTAAATTTATGATTTTTTTTTTTTTTTTTCGTTTCCAAATATTGTAAAATCCCTCATAATAATGTTTTGAGTACGGGTTTAAGGGAGGAGCATTCTTAGAGTAACCCGAGTCTGTCGTAACATTATCCAGTTTCTGGTTGACTAACTCATAATCAACGTTGCCTAATTAAACGTTGATATTTGTAACAGATTCCTCTTACAAAATTAAGAGGTTCAAATTATTAAAAAAAACTTACCAAGGATTTTACCACATTGAACATGAACACCCTAGCTCTAAAAGATATTAAAATCAAAATGTTTTCTAAATATTTACAAAATAAGAAAAATATATTTGCCAAAGGGATTCTTCGGGCACGAGCGCGGACCATACACGGTATGTGAGCACTGTAAATATTTGGAAAGAATTTGATTTTAATATCTCTTAGAGCTAGGGTGTAAAATCCTTGCTAAGTTTTTTTGAATAATTTGAACCTCTTAATTTTGTAAGAGGAATCCGTTACAAATATCAACGTCGCTTAATTAAACGTATATATTTGTAATATCAACTTTATGAGACACTGGATTATGCACGACAGACTGGGTTACTCTAAGAATGCCCCTCTCTTAAACCTGTACTCAAAACATTATTATTATGTCTTACAATATTTGGAAACAAAAAAAAAAAAAAAATCATAAATTTACCTAGGTTTTTTTTAAAAAAAACTAGCAAAAATATACAACTGGTCTGGTTCGAAGTTATGGCAGATTTTCCAATATTTGCAAAGAAAAGAAAGAAGAAAAAAAAAACATAATTATTATGGCCGAAAGAAAACAAATATTCAGTCAAGAGGAAAGACACTTCCAAAGTTGCGGGCAGCGCCATCAGACTATTTCCCGTATCGAGTGACCAATAGATGTTAAAGAGACGTTGAACAAAAAAAATCAGACTGTTTTGATCAAATTTTTATTTTGCCTGACGGAAATAAACGAAAGTAAAAAAACGAAAAGAAAGTGCTCCAATGTTTGAATGAATGAGTATTTCCATTAATAAAATTAAGGTAGCATTGACTCTTTGTTATGAATAAGCAAAACAAGGTAGTTAGTACGTACACAAACGCAAAAATTAAAACAATAATAATTTTTTAGTAAATTAGTAAACAATAAATGACATTGGTATTGTAGGGTTTGTAGAACCACCGGTTATAATAACATCAAAAAACAGTTTTTAACTACACATTTCAATTCCCTAAAATGTGGAGGATTTTCGGGGCGAGATCATTTTTGAATGACAATTTCACTCCGATTTTCCAAAAAAAAAAAGAGTGTAAATAGGTATATTATTAAGTCTGAAGTGTAACCTGATTTTTTTTTAAAATTAATAATTATATCCAATTAGAGAACGGGTTTCCATACAAATTAGTTGAAATTTAAAAAAAGTTCAGCTTAAATGAATTAATTCAAGTTTCTTAAGATAATAATTTAGAAACTAATTCTACCTAATTTATCAATTTTTTTTTTAGTTCCCTAGGCTGACAAATCGAAAGTCCTATCAATTCTTGGCTATTTTAGTTTAAGGAAGTGTCCTAAAAATCTGATATGAAATTAATTAAACGAACATTCAACAATTTCTCTTCAGCTCATTAAATAAGTAGGTATTTGATAAGAACAGAACAATTCCCAAACATCGTTTATTGTTTACACAACGGAGAAAAAAAAAATCAAATCCTTTTTTTTTAATCTTAATTTTAATTCTGAATATTTTTTCCAGATTTCGATTCAACAAAAATCGCCTTAAGTCGGTTAATGCTAGGATGAATGTTCATTGTGCTTACAATAGATAGACAGTAAGATTATTTAATTAACAAGTCAAACATTTAATACGAAATTAAAATAAATAACAAAATATTAAAAACTATTGTTCAGTATACAAAAATTGTGAAACAATATCAAGTACTTCGTAGCACGATACTCAATGTCCTCCTAAATGACAAAGCTGTCTTTTTATTTAAAAAAAGAAAAGAAAATGTTTTCATCAAATTTTAAATCAATCAATCAATAGTGATAACGCGACGTACCACTTGACAACGATGATTTAGCTGCGTACATCAGATTATCAGAATTTGATCATAAACAATAGCGGTCTATTAAGGGAGGATGATCCTTGGAAGTGTCAGTTTATAATAGAAAGACAGAGGATCTTCTGGGAAGTCCCATCCTTGCTACCTTTTCACTGAGTCTCATATTTTAATAGAAGTTCTTCATATTTTCTTTTGATATAAACCTTTGCCCAGGGCTCGCATCCATTTAAGGAGAACGTACTTACTATGTTTAGACCAGGGTTTCTCAAACTATTTTGCTTTAGTCCCCACTCTGACAACACAATTAATTTTACCGCCCACCAACATAATTTTTCATTTGAAATTTTTCTTTTTTACTAATGAATTTTAATATTCTTTCAATCGCCCATCAAAATTGCAAATCTCTCAGAATGCCCACTGAACGCCAGCGAACGCCCACAGTTTGAGAATGGCTGGTTTAGACTTTTCTTTGGATGTAAAACTAATTCAGATAAGCAACCTGGTTACAAGTAGCATCAACGTTTTCAATGTTAGCACCAGATGTCACTCCATCCGGACCAGACCACCCCCAGCCCATAACAACACCTCTGTTTGAAAGCTTAAATTTGAAACAAAATTCCAGTAGAGATGTATCAAATTTTGAAACTCATCTCTGATTTCATCTTTTGAGAGACTGTTGACACTCCATGCAATTGTCGACCTTTGTTTATATTCCAAACATTTACTCTTTTTTTTTCAAAAAAATAGAGCTTAAAATATTGAATTGACATTGATTTTAGTTATTTTAAAAAAACAAGAACTAAAACGAAATGCTCAAAGAAAAAGAAATAATATTTAGAAACATCAAAACCATAATAATAAATGCTGAGGAAGTGTGACAGAGGAAAAGTGCATTCCTAGGACATTACATGTTCTATGGTGCGAATTGACAACGGAAGCGAAATATTTTTCGGAACTAAGCTTGGTTGCTGATATTGCACAGAGCCTCGTGAGGACAGCTGGGTAACTACGTAAGGTGTGAGTAGCGAGCAGTGGCGGCATTACAAGAGCAATAAATCGTATTGTGATGATATAGTGAAGTGACCCTTGTAATGCTGTGATACCCAAAAGAGTAAATTGTGACACTGTGACATTACAAGAGCAAGAAAATAGTACTATGATAATATAGTAAAGTGGCCCCTGTAATGCTGTGATACCCACAAGATTAAGTTGTGACAACGCAGTTCTAACACATAGAATATGTAAATTTTTATATATTCTATGGTTATGACTCATGACAATGACGGACTGACTCATATTCGTCATATTTAGTTCAGCGATGTCTAAACGTAGAAGGAACACATTTCCTTTATGTATGTAGGCACGTAATAACGAACGACTAAAACCAAAGTTCAAATGAAAACAGTTAGACAGGCCAAACGGAAAGAGATACAAAAAAATCAAAAGTGGACCCCCCAGACCAAAACCTTTAAGAAAAAAATATGATCTATTCCAGCGATGCTCAACCTTTTTTTCACCGGGCCATATTTAAGTTTCCCAAACTTCCCGCGGGCCGCAGTATGCAAAATACATACAATAGGTATATGTATAGATCAAGGTTCCGTTATAGCAGACTGAAGTTAAGCAACGACGGGTAGGGCTAGTATGGGCGGCAATGATAAACATATTAATTGATTGTGTTCTACTGACATTTTCTTGTGTAGTCAGCTTCTTTAGGAGAATTGACAAGCTGCTGGCTAGCTGGTCTCCAGTTCTTAGTAATAATATTAGGTAAAACGGAAAGTTCCAAGGTGAAGCTCACAAAAAAGTGAAAAGAAAATAGTTAAGCAGGTAGCTAGCAGCTTTTCAATTCTCCTAAAGAAAAAAAAGACAATTTCGTTTTATTATTTTTCAAAATAACAATGCTTGCACCTACGTAGGACTTAATCAATGAGATATTTGACATTGAACCTTTTTTTTAACAATGACACCAGTAACACATCTTTCAAGTGAGAATCTGATATTCTGTTTCTGTACACATTCTTTGCAAGTTTCATTCTCGAGAATGTCGTTTCGCAAAGGTATATAGCTAACCTTAACCAGCGCCGAGCCGCTCGAAAAAGCTTGGCGGGCAATTTGCGGCCCGCGGGCCGCAGGTTGATTATCGCTGATCTATTCTATCTTGTATTCTGTAAAGACAAATTGCAAAACACTTTTTGACGAAAGATGACGTCCCAAAATTAACGGCACGGCAATTTACATTTAGACAAAATGTATACGATCTACTATTTGGATCTGGCTTTTCTAAAATGAACAGGGACGGAGGAAGGATCTCGCTGATTAAAGTCATAATCTGTTAGAATGTCAATTTTATCTTTAAAAAACTCTGCCGATGTGACACATGGGTTGTTATTTTACTGGCTAAAAAAATTCCCCCCCCCCCTCAAATTTTGATATTTAAACGTAAGTGGGTAGAATCCAAATATCGAATAAAAAATACCTCCCCCGTGTGGGGTTACCTGGATCCCCCATCGGGCGCTTCCCTAGTTGGCGGATAGGGGGTCTCCAACCTAGTTTGGAGAAAGGAGTGTTGTGGATCTAACCAGTCCGAAGCTGACCAAAAATCCAGGACATAATTTCAATGGCCGACAAAAATAGAACCACGGCCCTAAGTCCGCGGCACCCTTTAGCGGGGATAAGGCGCTTACAATACCTCAGTTGTCAGCTAATGAGATTCCAAGAGACACGGAAGGAGCCAGTAGCAACAGAACATCAGTAGCGCTAGAGTCTCAACAGAGTGAAGTTTTCACTCAATCCTCCCAACACCAAACATGGTGATCCGGACACGGAAAGTAAGTAAGTATCGAATAAAAAAACCTACATTAGAATTTCATTGAAATCAGTCAACGCTAAGTGGCAAAAGTAATCATCACGGTGGACGGCGTGGTGGACAAACGGTTTTTTTTATTCGATTTTTGGATATAAAATTGTGAGGGGTGTTATTTTTTTTTATATTTTTCGTAACAATTCCAAAGGTTCATTATTTCAAATAATAAATAAAAATACGAGAATGACTAATCTATCTAATGCATTTGAATGACTGTTTGCCTGCTTTAAAAAAATCAAGCATTTACAAAAGTGTTAAATTGATTGTAACATAATTATAGTAAGTGGTTTTTGTTACCATAAATTGCATCCTAAATACAAAAAACTTAGGTACATGTCTTTCCTCTGCAAAGAGTTTTTACTTTAATTATAGGAAAATATACCCCTCCAGTTTGACAATAGAACTCATGGCTTCGAGGAACGCACTTTTCTCTTACCCTTAATATTAAATCTCACTTTTTGATTTTTCCTAAATTCAATTTGTTGGAGAACTCTTTGTGCTCCACACTTTGCCTAAAGTGTCATTCCAATTTATGAAATATTTCGGTTCTAAAAATAAAAATAAACGAATTTTAAAGTCGTATTTTTCATAAAAAAATCAATGTTCATATTTTGAATTCAAAATGAGAAGCAATCGCGTATTTTGAATTCAAAGTTATAGCAGATCCGTCAGTCGTATTTTATATAAATAAAAATCAATGTTATCATTTTGAATTCAAAATGAGAAAATCTTCAGTCGTATTTTATATTCATAATATCAATGTTATTATTTTGAATTAAAAGTGAGCAGTTCTGTCAGTCGTATTTTATATTCATAAAAATCAATGTTATTATTTTGAATTAAGTGAGAAGTATAAAAATAGTTTCATTAAAATAATAATAATATAAAAGTAAAAAAAAGACCCATATTTCATTTTGAGTTTGAGATAAAATAATTAAGTATATTGTATCTGATAGATAATCTAATTTCTAACGCTAATGAGCTTCTATTATTAATTATTAATAGAGAAATAAAATAATAAATAACATACAATAGAAACGAATCTTTTGTGTTGTATCCCATGAAAAATTAATAGAAATTGCTTTTATGGAACTCCATATCCTCAGACATTGTCTGCCCTTTAACGCAATTAGTTCTTTTATCCCCAAAACTTCAACTTTCTACGATGAGTAGGTCCCAATATAATCAAGTTGGAGGATATTTGACAACCTCTGCTCAGTATTAGTCTATCAAATTTGTATTTCCTGAATTTAAAATTACCTCCCAAAATTTATAGTTTAAAGTTCAATGAAGGAATAATTACAAATGACACACCTGTGACAGCATGACGAATTGGGGATGACGGAGTATCATATGTTGTTTCTTTTTGGTATCATGGGCGGAAACGACCTTACATCTAAATTGCTAAAATTGAGAAAATGAGCGCTGTTCGGTCAGGAAATTTGTGTTTCGATAATTTTGAAAAAGAGTTGCCGTTTGATGAACCATGATAAAATTATTTATTATTTGATTCCCCATCAAAGATAAAAAGCAATATTTCTAATTATTTAATAATATAAAAATAATTGAATAATAAAATGAGATTAAAAGTAATAATTTCAATTAAAATAATTGAATATTTTTAATAAATAGGTAATTTGAAAGACATTTTAGAGATAAAAAATAAATAATTATTTTATTTCACAAAAAGCTTCCATTCGAGCTGAAGAATTCCTAGAAGAAATTCTGCATACTATCTAGCAACGGAAAATAAATCGTATTTTGTTGTATTTAAATATCCCAAGTACAAATTTGTACGTGACGAGATCAGTATAACGAGATCTCTTTATAGACTAGGATCCCGCACCAAAAAACATAAACCCATTTAACCGATTTTCTCTTCCCCTGAAGAATGGTACATTGGTACCCAATAATTTGAAACAGGGAGTTCCGTTCTGTGAGCATGATCCTGCTCATAGATATTTCAAACATGGCGGTCATTTTAAAATTGGAGCGGCCAAACTTCTTATTCATTTGACCATGATTTTTCCTTGCTCTCACAGTAATCTATTTTGTTATTTATTGATGTCTAACCGAATTTTCTGACAACAGGGTTATACAAGGATAGGAATCCTCAAAAGATACAATCCACTTCTCGATCAACATATATTTGGCCAGCCACAACCAAACGAAGAAACCAGTCGAGTGAAGTGGAGGTTATGTTGGACTCAATGTAGCTAGGGATGGGGCGACGACAGCTATTAGCTGACAGCTATTAGTGTAACAATCTGTCCCAGCACTGCTGAACTAGCTCTTCATTAGTTTACAAACCAGCTTACCCACATTGACCTCACCTAGCCTGGATTTGACTGGGAATAGCTAGCAGGAATTGCATCACGGGCTCGTATCTACGTAATCACACACCATGTAAACCTTGCTCACGGGAACTGATTTAATCAACGCGCTATTGACGCTGGCAGTGTCAATCTCTATTAAGGATGAACGAACTAAAAAAAGATCCAATTCACATTTGTGGATACCTATCAAGATTTTTTTTTTTTTCGTTCATGAAACTTTAACTATTGCGATGTGAAAATCTTGGTAAAATGGGCTCATGTATTTGGACAGGAATGTTGTACTATTTGATATTAATTTTACACTCACTATTTTCATACATAATTACAATAACTCATACAATTTACTTCTAATCATGACCCAACATAATATTGGACATTTGACCTTGTATTCCATCAAAAACTAACATTACATTAATAATAATATTTTTAAATAAAAAATATAAATCTTTTAAATATAATTATTCATTCTAAAACTAAATTCTTTATTTTACAGGGTATGAAAATATAATCAATTTATAATTAAAGTGGTAAATAATTATTTTAAAATAATTTCTTTAAATAATTGAACCTAATTTTATTAAATTGATAAATTAAATAGTATAATTAACAGACACCCAAGTACCAGAAACAAGACTTAGTTGTATTTTAATAATTATTAATAAAATTGAGATCAATAAGTAATAATTTAAAAATATTTATTTAATTATTTTTTAAAAAATAATTTATAAACTAATGATCTTTTAGTTTGAAAAAAAATCAACGATTTAGAAAAAAGAGTAAGTAGATAAATTTTCAAAGAAATTTTTGATTTTTTAATATCTTTTTAACGGTAGATCAATAGACGGCATTTAATCGTCAAGAAAGTGTAACATGTATGCATTTTTTTTAAAAAAAAAATAATAATTTTAGGNGTATGCATTTTTTTTTAAAAAAAAATAATAATTTTAGGATGAAAAAATCATGAATTGATTTTTTATTCTGATATTATAGAAAAATGTCCTTATTTTTTTAATGATAAAAAAATAGAGAAAATGATATATTCATAATTATTTGGTTTGACAAATCACAAAAATGACATAAAATTTTTCAATTTTTTTAACATTGGAGAGAAAAGGTAAAAATTAGAATAAAATAATGAATAAAAGAAAATCGAAATTACAAAGTTGTTCTATAACAAAAGATTTTTTTTAAAAAAAAAAATACCGGAATGACTAGAATATTTTAATGTTAATCTTTAACAGTAGACTAATAGATGGCAATATATCAGGCGTTTTTTATTTCTTGAACAAAAAAAAATTGTTGTTAACAATTCTGATTTTTAATTTTTGATCAGAGAACTAGTTCAGCTTGGTTCATGGAAAAATTTGTATCCAGGTTTCTCTACCGTTATCATCTGGTGCAAGCATTGCGCCATTAATCGTATTTTTTTAAAGGAAAAATGAACGATTTAAAAAAAGAGTAAGTAGATAAATTTCCTATGACAAAGTTTTCAAAGAAATTTTGATTTTTTAATATCTTTTTAACAGTAGACCAATAGACGGCATTTAATCATCAAGAAAGAATAAACATTATCTATAATACTTTGTCACAATACACTTCCTCTTGTTATTACCAAATTTTATGTCTCTGCTTTGATTCGAACCAACAGCCTCCTGGTTACGAATCCGTCACTCTTACCAACTGAGCTACTGAGACTATTAATCGTATTGATTTAAAACGCATAATGTTTATAGCATTTGTAAAATGGTTTTCAATTCCATAACTATAGGCCATAAGATTTAGCAGAGCATATCAGATGATATGTAAATAATACATTGTGTCTTTAAAGCATCACGTCATGATGAAAGTCGAAATTCATCATTCACTAAGAATCCCCAAGCCACTTTAAACAAAAAAACATTTGCACAATTTTTTTTTTTTTCACCTGCCACGCTAAATCTCACGGCATAAATATTTTCAAGAAAAAAAAATTGAGTCAAGAATAAGGCAACCAAAAAGAACAAGATTTTTCTGTTCAAGACTGAGTTTAGGTAACTTATACCTATGTACAAAACACCTATAACCGACAGAAAAGATAAACACTATAAAATAATAATAAATATTTTCATCTGTAAAGTTATTTGAAAAAAAAAAAAAAAAAAAAAAAAAAAAAAAAAAAAANAAAAAAAAAAAAAAAAAAAAAAAAAAAATACTAGAAAAAAGGTAGCAAAACAAATTTGTAATTGGCCATATTTTTAAAGCTTAATTAATATTAGGACTATAATCGACAAGAAATGGTAGAAATATCAAAAATAATAAAATTTCAATATTTTTTTATATTTTTAGCAACAAAAATGACTAGATTTTTCAAGTAAACAAAGTTCGGAGTTAGCTGTATTTTCAAGATCCTATCTTAGCCGTATTTTCAGTTTTGAAATATCGGGTATATAATCTATAATAAACGTATAAAAAATATAATACAATTTTCCATTTGCAAGGTTAGATATTCGGTAGAAAAAAATAAAATAGAAAGAAATATTTAACCAAAAATAACCGGATTTTCATTTTTAAAGTTTTGCTATAACAAAAATGACAGGATTTTTTTGAAGAAAACAATAGCCTTAGAGTCCTTAATTAACCGCATTTTCAGTTATGAAATATTACTTAACTAGAACATGGAATTAGGTCCACTAAGACATTTTCAAGTACGTCTTGAAAAGGTCTTAATTTCAAAATAAATGACAAAGACAGTTAAATGATATTGATGATGAAAGATGCATTTTAAAATAGGAAAATATCTGGAGTATTCTCGAAGTCCAGTTTTCGTCCACAAATGGCGATGTGAAGAGTATCCTCGAGGCCAAGCCTCTATCAAGTCTATCTTCCTGTAGGTCGGGGTGAATTTTATTATGACGAGTTTTCTGATTTTTTTGAAAACAAAAATAATTAATCCTCGTCATAAATAACGGTAGTGTTTTTCAAAGTTATCAATAGGATGTCTAATATAAATTTGTTAAATAATAAGGAAGGAATATATTACCGAAAGAGAAGAGAAATTTACTATAAAGAAACCTATCGTACAACAAACCCATCAAGATGTCCTAGACGGACAATGATTTTACTAGGAGCAGAATGTAAAGTGAGGGTGGTTCGGGATGTCGAAAACAGAGGGAAGGGTATTATTGTTCTTGGCTTACCTGCGGTTGGTGGTTCAGCTTTTTAATTACAAAATTGTTAAAGATGAGGACCCTTACTGATGAGGAGTGGAGTAGATATAGGAATGGGATCAGTAAGAATCAATAATTAATAATAATATTATCTTAATATATAAAAATCAGAAATTTGTGTGAATCTATGTGGTAGGGGTTGTCTGTTACAATACCAGAGCCCAAACCGTAGCAGACAGCGAAAAATTGATGGGAAAGGACCACCCCAAAATCATGGTCTACGACACAGGAAAATTATCAGAACTATTTTTATTTTTTTTTGATAATAATATTTTTTATTTATTTTTCATTCTTTTTTACATTTACAAAGGTACTTTTCCTAAGCATTTTATGCTCCTAAGGAAGTTATGATATGTAAATATGTTAAGCCGTTTTCGAGTTACGCCCAAATTTCTAATTTCTTCACCAAAATCGGACAGTCCAATATCTTAAATTTTGTCGCGACAACATATCAACTCAAAGCGAGAAAGTTTTAGGTGCCTGTTTAGTCCTTATTTTAAGACATTTTCTACAAAGGTAGTGCCAGCCATTCCAGAGTTACGAGTTCAAAACCGGGAAAAGTCAGAATGGCCGTGCCTCTAAGGCGCCTGGCGAAACGTTTAAATCTGGGTTTTATACAGTCCAATATCCCCCCCCCCACAATTTCCATTGCCCTTGAAAAACAAAAAAAGCAATATAGGAATCGTAGCGAAGCACGGGCGAAACAGCTAGTACACAATAAATCACAATTAACATAAAAGTGTTGTCACTAATTGTGGCTAGTCGCGGATAAAACAATAAAGTTCATTATATTAGTTGACTTGATTCATAAAAAGATCACGATTATTATTACTAGTTGCAATAATAGTTTAATAAATAATTTACAATTTTGATAGTTTCAAATAATGAATTTCACAAAGAGTTTTATCACTTGACGTAATAAAAATTTGATAGTTTCAAATTGAGAGCTACAGAACAACTGATGACCCAAACCAAAAAACATTATCATAGGTAACAATTTTAACATGTTTGGTTTGAGTATCATTTCTCTCAATATAAATTTAAGATAATAAGGGTGGATCATTGAATGATTATGTGATGGAAATGAATGACCTTAACACTCGGAATTAGAAACTATAAGTCTAGGAAAGACTCGAAAACGAATAATTATGTGATGGAAATGAATGACCATAACACTCAGAATTAGAAACTAAATATCTAGGAAGGACTCGAAAATGAATGATTATATGATGGAAATGAATGACCTTAACACTCAGAATTAGAAACTATATGTCTAGGAAGACGTCACATTTTGGTTTCGAATCTTGCCATACTAAAACTTTAGTACAGAACTATAATATGAAAAACTCGACAAACCCAAACACTAAATAAGTTTTCCAATTCGACCAGTGTTGTGTTGATATACTTACCACGCTCAGAGTTTCACTCTTTCATTAAAGGTTCCTTGCATAGTATCTTGTTCCTCAATTATTAATATGGTCTATGTGCATCTTTTGGTCGTTTCAATTGAACTTTGAGCCTTTTCATACCAATTTGAAATCCGTTCATTGCTTGAATAGCAGTATGTGCACTGGCTGGATTATCAAATGATACAAAACCTGAAAGAAGGATTGGTCTGTGAGAGAGAGGATAGTCAGAGAACAAAGTGTTGGGTGGAAATTCGTTCGAGGACACCACGTGTTTTTTTGGTGTACTCGTATCTCATGACGATAACTGAGTAGATGCTGTTGATTGCAGGAAACGGCGGCAAAGGCAACCTAGTGGCTTCCCAAAGCTACTCCAAATCCAATGAAAGACAGTTATCGCCCAAAAGCAAAGTGTTATAGACGAGCCAATTTATAAAATCATTTTTTTGTCAAACCAACGAAATATCACATTGAATACACCAGATCCAGTCAGATCACTGATGTTAAGCAACGTTGGGCGTGGTACGTACTCAGATGGGAGCCCGCCTGGAGACACTGCATGTCGTTGGCTTTATTGCTGTGTTGTTGTTGATTACACTGTACGGCAGGCTACATCTTAGTTAAGCTAGTTGTAATGAAAGGTTTCTACCCACAGCTTCTCTAAAAATCTAATGAAACCATTTCTCCACCTGACATTATAACAACCTATGACAATATAGCTCATATTTTAGGGCAGAAATGGGGAAGCCAAAAAAACCTTTATCAATTATTTATGTTATTTGATTATTTTTAGATTTCTCTAATTATTAATTTCAGTATGTACTCTTTGTTTTATTNGGGGTTTTACCCTCCATTCGCTGGAAACTTGCAAACCAGCTACCCACATTGACCTCACCCAGCCTGAGTTGGGCCGGAAAACGATACGTGGTGTTCCCAAGCGGTCACCCATCCAAGTACTGACCACACCCGTTGCTTAACTGCAGTGATCTGACGGGAACTGGTGTATTCAACATGAAATGATCGTTGGCTACATCTTAGTTAAGCTAGTTGTAATGAAAGGTTTCTACCCGCAGCATCTCTAAAAATCTAATGAAACCATTTCTCCACCTGACATTATAACAACCTATGACAACATAGCCAACATGTTAGGGCAGAAATGGGGAAGCCCAAAAAACCAACTCTTCAGTAGGAGCAAAAAAAAAGAGGTCACATTTTGTTTTTTGTATTTATTGGAAATTACAAAAAGATGGAATAAAGGGGTAATATTGGACTTCAAAATATCTAAATTTTTGAAGTACCCAGTATTATGTTTTTATATGTTTTGGGAAAATGTTGTTGGAAAAAATATCAAACTGGGTATTTGGTGGAAAAAATACAAAATACCAGAATACTATCGGTATAAAAAATATAACCCGCATTTTTTTTTTTTTTTTTTTTTTTTTTTTTTTTTTTTTTTTTNTTTCTTTCAGAACTGTCTTTGGTTGTTCGGGGTGCATTCAGCCTCGTGAGGACAATTATTGAAACTTACCAAAACATTTACTCTGGTTGGTTGACCTATCAATAAAAACTTTGAATGATATGGAACTGTCTTTGATTGTTCGGGATGCGCTCGGCCTCGTGAGGACAATTATTGAAACTTACCAAAACATTTACTCTGGTTGGTTGCCCTATCAATAAACACTTTGGATGATATGGAACTGTCTTTGGTTGTTCGGGATGCACTCAGCCTCATGAGGACAATTATTGAAACTTACCAAAACATTTACTCTGATTGGTTGCCCTATCAATAAACACTTTGGATCATATGGAACTGTCTTTGGTTGTTCGGGATGCACTCAGCCTCGTGAGGACAATTATTGAAACTTACCAAAACATTAACTCTGATTGGTTGCCCTATCAATAAACACTTTGGATCATATGGAACTGTCTTTGGTTGTTCGGGATGCACTCGGCCTTGTGAGGACAATTATTGAAATTTACCGAAACATTTACTCTGATTGGTTGCCCTATCAATAAACACTTTGGATCATATGGAACTGTTTTTGGTTGTTCGGGATGCACTCAGCCTCGTGAGGACAATTATTGAAACTTACCAAAATATTTACCCTGGTTGGTTGCCCTATCAATAAAAACTTTGTATGATATGGAACTGTCTTTGGTTGTTCGGGGTGCACTCAGCCTCGTAAGGACAATCATTGAAACTTACCAAAACATTTACTTTGGTTGGTTGCCCTATCAATAAACACTTTGTATGATACGAAACTGTCTTTGGTCGTTCGGGGTGCACTCAGCCTCGTGAGGACAATCATTGAAACTTACCAAAACATTTACTTTGGTTGGTTGCCCTATCAATAAACACTTTGTATGATATGAAACTGTCTTTGGTCGTTCGGGGTGCACTCAGCCGCATGAGGACAATTATTGAAACTTACCGAAACATTTACTCTGATTGGTTGCCCTATCAATAAACACTTTGGATCATATGGAACTGTCTTTGGTTGTTCGGGATGCACTCAGCCTCGTGAGGACAATTATTGAAACTTACCAAAACATTTACTCTGGTTGGTTGCCCTATCAATAAAAACTTTAGATGATATGACGTTACCAAACGGCAAAAACATTTGCATTAATTCTGCGTCGCCAAATTCTTGAGGAAGATGGTATATAAAGAGGTTGCATCCTTCTGGGCCAGACACATTGCAACCTGCACAGAACAGAGAAAAACAAATGACTCCACTAGTAAACACTAAAATTTCAGATTACAAATTCGCGGAAACTCATTGTAACCAAAAGGAATAATTCTAAAATAATAATAAAAAAAAAAAACTAAAGGATTATATTCTAAACCTAGTTTAGGATTTAATTCTTTAGTAAATAAACTGTTGGTTGGTTTCTTCCGGAACGCGAAAAGAAGCAAAAAATATTCCATAGTCAATTATTGTATGACATCTGTGTTGGGATGTAAATGTAAGGCTGTATGGAAAGATTTTTTATAATGATATTTAGTTTGAGATATTTGACGAAATGTATTATTTTCAATCAAAGCCGTACCCAGGCGGGCCCAGTCCACCCAGAAAATTCATTATTTTTTTATGCATGACTTATGCAATATAAGGTGTAACTCATCCTCATATCATCACCAACAACAAAAAAACAACATCATCAACAACATGAACAACAACATCATCAACAACATTAACAAGAACAACATCAACAAGAACAACATCACCAAGAACAACAACAACATCACCTTCTATGATCATCATTTTCAGGTGTTAGTCCTGACTTGGCTGTCAATCCTTAGGACCTATCAATAAAGACCCCGAAAAAAAAATCTTGGGTATGGCCCTGTTTCCAATAATATTTTCCTCCCAAAAATGCTCGAAATAATGCAAACAATCCGAATATGCGTAAAATATGCAAAAACCCGAGACATCGTCAAAATATGTAAAAATATATTACAAAACATATTATTCCAATAATGTTTTGCATACCATCCGGGCTCTAGTTATCAGCCTCTAAGATTAGATGTATGATGATAATTCAAAACTCCAGCACTGAACAACAAGCAACAACTGAGGCATTTACCCGTGTGATACTTTTACTAAATTAAAAGCTACTTAGTGAGCAATATAACTGAAAACGTGCCAGGATCTCTATCTATTTATGCCAGGATCTCGTTCCCATGATCTTCTCCTTCAAAAACCTCCCCACAACACTGTTTCCTATGGTAAATCCTTCCTTATCTCTTCCATCGATCTCTGGAACGCACTACCATATCCTATCCTAAATTCACTCACCTTTTACTCTTTCCAGTTATCTTTATTGGAGGCACTCAGTGAAGGTTTGTTAGCTCCCATTACCTAACATTTTCTTCTCTTCTCTTTACTATCCTTTTCCTCTTCCTTCTACTAACATTTTCTTCTCTTTTCCTTTGCTATTCTTTTCCTCTTCCTTCTAGTCCTAATCCTTCTCCCTTGAAGTATGTAGTGGCAGTCAGTGAAGGTTTCTTAACTTCTATTCACTAACATTTTCTTCTCTTTTCCTTTGCTATCCTTTTCCTCTTCCTTCTAGTCCTAATCCTTCTCCATTGAAGTATGTAGTGGCAGTCAGTGAAGGTTTCTTAACTCCCATTCACTAACATTTTCTTCTCTTTTCCTTTGCTATCCTTTTCCTCTTCCTTCTAGTCCTAATCCTTCTCCCTTGAAGTATGTAGTGGCAGTCAGTGAAGGTTTCTTAACTCCTATTCACTAACATTTTCTTCTCTTTTCCTTTACTATCCTTTTCCTCTTCCTTCTAGTCCTAATCCTTCTTCCTTGAAGTTTGGTAGCTTGTACACGGATTACGGAAGTTGATTGCGAGAGTGAATGTGTTTTTTTTTTCTTTTTTTTGCTTTTTTTTAATTCAGTAGGGGTTCTTTATTGAACTGTTTTTGTAAATATGTATTATTGTTTTTGTATCATTATTAATTCTCTGTAAAATATATAAGACCCCTATTTGGACTGTGAGGGTAAAGGGACTCTTCAGTCTCATCCTCGCTGTATAAATAAGGTATAAGGTATTTATGAATAAGTCTACCAGTTCAAATTTCAATCGAATATACTTGAAGATTAACTCGCAGAATAAAAACAAAAGCTCATTCAAGAGAGCTTAATTATATTTTTTCATATAATATGTCTATTTGTTACAGATGAATTAGAATTAAATTTTATTATTCAGAGTTGTTCAGATTTGTTAACTTTAGGTGAGTCAATATACGATTTGGGGTGGAACAAATTCCAACAAAAGATTTTTTGGACGGTTTTTGGTAGTTCTAGGTGTCCTCATTAAGGAAAACAAAGTTCACCAAAATCGGCTGCCCGGAAGTGGACGGCGGCCCTTTTTTGTGCCCGAGCATTCGTCGCGAACAGGGGTGACGAACGAGCATTTGTTCGAGGCTCAGGTAGTGTAAACAGTCGCCGCGAGCCGATCAAGGTCGAAGTGAATGCTCGTTCGTGCAAGAGCCTGATCCGTGCGATGTCGGTTTTCCGGCGAATCATCAATCGCCGCTCACTCTGTGTAAACACCCCGGGATTCGTCGAACAGTGTTCCATGAATCTAGTTCTCGCCTAGCTGTTGAGGGATACACGTCTCCTATTTTGTGTGTGTTATTGCTTTTTAGTATTTGACTGATGGAGTGGGAAAATGAAAAGTGCCTTTTGTTAATTTCTCTGTATGCGGAGCACCCAGAGCTATGGCAGCCAGACCATAAATTTTATTTTATTCTGAATAGCCCACTGTTATCTTCCTCCAATTTCTTCAGCAATAGGGAGTCATTCCTTTTCTTTAAAAATGACGACCCCCACATGCGACTTCTTTTCCTTTTTCGCTTTTCCCCCGCTAGATGGTCTAAAATGAGGATAACCGCCGTGGAAACCGAATTTCGGATAGCGTGGGTGCCATCTGTTCGCTCCTCACGAGTAACTGATCGTCAGAAATGCTCGAGCAGTGTGAACAGAGGGCTCGTTTGTGTTCGCGCTCGTTGAAAACTGGCGAGCAACGATCAAGAATGCTCGGGGATGTTTAGGCAGTGTAAATGCCCCTTTACGACACCCCTATTGAAAAATGGCATTTTCCAACGCATTCTCTGGCAATATGATTTCATTGGTTAATGTTCCTGGCCATGTTCGAGATGACGTAGTACAGCAATTCCCTATCTAAGCTCAGCCTATTGGAAGTGATGGGTGTCTCCGCTATGATACTTGGAATTAAGTTTCCTTTAGGTTTGGCCCGGGGGGGGGGNGGGGGGGGTCCTATTTAGATAAATGAAATACCTACTTTGATATACCTACATTATATTAGCTTTTTTGTTCTCAACAAAATCTAAAACTTTTACACCTCTAAGTTTAAAGGCAACAGGAGAAATGTTATCTAAGTATTTAAAGTTCGCAACTCTCGTTTTCAAAAAATAATATATTAGTCTCCAAAGAAAACTACAAACAGAAGAAAAAATAATGGAAACTATAGGGTGCACCAGAAGTTTGGACTATAAAAAGTAATGGAAACTATAGGGTGCACCAGAAGTTTGGATTGTAAAAAATAATGGAAACTATAGGGTGGACCAGAAGTTTGGACTATAAAAAATAATGGAAACTATAGGGTGGACCAGAAGTATGGACTATAAAAAATAATGGAAACTATAGGGTGCACCAGAAGTTTGGATTGTAAAAAATAATGGAAACTATAGGGTGGACCAGAAGTTTGGATTGTAAAAAATAATGGAAACTATAGGGTGGACCAGAAGTATGGACTATAAAAAATAGTAGAAACTATAGAGTGGACCAGAAGTATGGACTGTAAAAAGTAATGGAAACTATAGGGTCGACCAGAAGTTTGTACTGTAAAAAGTAATGGAAACTATAGGGTCGACCAGAAGTTTGGACTGTAAAAAGTAATGGAAACTATAGGGTGGACCAGAAGTTTGGACTATAAAAAATAATGGAAACTATAGGGTGGACCAGAAGTATGGACTATAAAAAATAATGGAAACTATAGGGTGCACCAGAAGTTTGGAACATAAAAAATAATGGAAACTATAGGGTGGACCAGAAGTTTGGACTGTGAAAAATAATGGAAACTATAGGGTGGACCAGAAGTTTGGACTATAAAAAAATAATGGAAACTATAGGGTGCACCAGAAGTTTGGAACATAAAAAATAATGGAAACTATAGGGTGGACCAGAAGTTTGGACTGTAAAAAATAATGGAAACTATAGGGTGGACCAGAAGTTTGGACTATAAAAAATAATGGAAACTATAGGGTGGATCAGAAGTTTGGACTATAAAAAATAATGAAAACTATAGGGTGGACCAGAAGTTTGGACTATAAAAATAATGGAAACTATAGGGTGACCAGAAGTTTGGACTATAAACAATAATGGAAACTATAGGGTTGACCAGAAGTTTGGACTGTAAAAAATAATGGAAACTATAGGGTGGACTAGAAGTATGGACTATAAACAATAATGGAAACTATAGGGTGAACCAGAATTTTTTTGGAATTTTAATTTAATACTTCATATTTAGAATCTTTCTAGGCTCAATTTTTGTGATTTTAAAAGGTCAACGGTTGGTTTTAGACAAGAGCTATTCCGGTCTTTTTTTTGTAGCAAAACAAGTTTTAGAAGACACCTTAACACCAAAAATTTTTTAGGCATTTTCATTTCATGCCCCCCCCCATAACTCCGCCCCTGATCGGGAAAAAAATGCCAAATACTCACCAAGGAAGCATGATAACAATCGAAGACGTCATGCAAAAAATGAAGTCAATCACAAAATAATTCGATTTTTAATAATTATTTTTCTAACTACTTATTAATGGTAACCCAAAAGATGTAAATAATGAATTGAAGTATGTTGAAAAATAAGAGACAGGTGGGTTTTTATTTGCCTTCTCCATTTAGGTTAGGCCACGAACTTTTGGAAGTTACTGTTAAATTTAACAAAAATTATTAAAGTAGGCATTTAAAAGCAAGAAATGAGTCATTCATAATCATGCTTGTAAAGAAAATAGTCAGCATGCACGGATCTCATTTCTCGTCAAATATTGTTTCAGGTCAAATATCCAAAAATCATAAAAAAAATCCTTAGCTAGCGTCTATGGCGTGTTGAATACACCACTTCCCGTTAGATCACTGAATCTAAGCAACGTCCGGCGAGATTGTTCTATGTGGGTGTCCACGTCGGTTCGCGTCCCCGTCATGATGGCTATTTTTCCGGCCTATGGGGCCAGGCTACAACTTAGGTTGTTAAAAGTTAGGCGGGAGTTTCAAAGAATTCGGTGCAAGAGGGAGATCCTCATTGTTCCTTAAAGAAGTATGTATTCTTCGTAACTTCGTACGGATATCGTTCCGTTGTGCACAAATTAGTACTGGATCCGTGCGGGAAAGGTGGACACTACTGCGTCCCTACCCATTTCTCCCTCAGACACTCGCCTAACGCGACGGCTTGATTGGAGTCTGCTCGGAGGTCATTCAAGACGGGGATCTTACTCTCCATTCGCTGGAAACTTGCAAACCAGCTACCCACATTGACCTCACACAGCCTGGGTTAGGCCGGAAAAATAGCCAGCATAACGAGGAGGACGCGAAACCACGTGGACACCCACCTGGTACAACCCCGCTGGACGTTGTTTAACTTCAGTGATACAACGGGAACTGGTGTATTCAACGTGCCATAGACGCTGGCTAGGAGTGTTCTTTACTTTTAACTGAAAAATAAAAGTCCTGAGTGGCCGAGCTCTTTCAGCTCATCTAGCCACACTGTTCGTGAAACATGCCGATCGCTCTTGCAAGTTTTTCCCTAGTCGCGTCATCTGACCGTATTGGATGACACAAATTGGTCGCTACGATCATGTGATCACTAATTTTATTTTCTATTTGTTTCTACAAAATACTTACTTAAATCTCTCGCTAGAGCCACCAATGGCATTAAAGATGGAGGAAATTGATTACAGAGGGCGGCTGTGTAGGCTAAAAAATATATAAAAGTTAAACTACAAGTCAACAGAAATACAGAAATAGGTAAACAGAAATACAAATATCACAACACACAAACTTGAACAAAAATAAAACAATTGGCAGTAGTTGCGTCACAGTTTGCAATTTCTGCAGGTTGTCCCATAGGATTTTACATGGAGATTTCGACTTATTGTTGGCAGATCCGCCCACCGCCCAGTATGTCAGAAGATAGAAATGATAGTGGG
This sequence comes from Pachypsylla venusta, assembly GCA_012654025.1. Classification (NCBI taxonomy): domain Eukaryota; kingdom Metazoa; phylum Arthropoda; class Insecta; order Hemiptera; family Aphalaridae; genus Pachypsylla; species Pachypsylla venusta. The sequence goes on along the minus strand of CM022883.1, from coordinate 19,997,832 downwards.
TTTTCGTGTATTATTTTAACCGGTGGCGGATTTAAACTTTCGTCGCCCCGAGGCAATTTAGAACTTGCCGCCTCTATTTTGACAAGAAACGCGATTTTTGTGAACGTTGGTGAACTCCACTTTTGACTCCCATATACATCCCGAAATGCACTTGTACATGTGTATGTATATATGTATGTTACGCGATACAAGCCGCAATTTTCATCCAATTTTGACGAAATTTGATATACATGTTTAGGGTATGAGGGAAATTTGATGTATAGTTTTTGGGGGCCCAGAGGGCCCAATATTGTGTTTTTTGAATATGATTTTTATCCTAATTGCGTGGAGACTAAGCATGGGACAGCTACATCCCAGGGTTGCCATTCACGCAAAACACCTAGCCAAAAGGCTGATCAAGCTCGCGCAGACTCTAGGCCTAAGCTAGGTAAATAGGCTACTTTCCAAGCACAAAAAGCCCAGAAGAAGCTTAGGTGCAGAGGGCTTATATAGCCCCAAAGAGGAATTTAGCTCACGAATATACGAAATAGCTTAAAATTAAGATTTTTTTTTCGATGTTACGGGGAATTCACTGAAGTGAAGATTTTGCCGCCTTGAAATGTATTCAGGATGGATGGCACCAGTACCGCAGCTCAGCTCAATGAGAAGAAAGTCAAAGCTAATGTACTGCTTTGATGTGAAGTCAACAAAAGATTGTCTCGAGTACATTATGAAGGACTTGTTTCTTTTAATTATTAGCTATCACGGTGATATAAGACAATTTTGACGAAATTTGGTATACATGTTAGGGTATGAGGGAAATTTGATGTATAGTTTTTGGGGGCCCAGAGGGCCCAATATTGTGTTTTTTGAATATGATTTTTATCTTTTTAGTGGTTTGTTGCAGAAACGTAAAATTTTGATATGTGCTGGCTGGTGTTAAGGGCTTTTCGGTTTTGGACATTGCGGGGACCCCCTACCCGGGGGGGAGGGTCCCCAATTTTTATTTTTCCTAAATTTGATTAATTTTCTATTAATGACTAGAACACTAACGTGAACGCCTGGTCATATTGATCCACTAGTGATAATTTCATTCGTTAGTGCTTACTCAGTAATTTTGTCGACCATTTTCAGACAAGAGAAATACAAACAATGCTCGAAATCTTATTTACTATATTTCAATTATTACAGCCGAGGTACTCGTCAAAAACTTACACTTCTATTATTCACGCGCGTATACTTGAAAGCTTTAAGTTTGCTGGAGTTTGCTATGTATAATGCAAACTGTACAGTATCTTTCTGATTTTCAATCGTGTAAAAAGTGAAAAAAATGTATAAACATAGACACTATTTTCATTGCAGCTAAATAATAAATAAAAAAAAAATATGTTTACGTTGCCCCATATTTTGCCGCTTTAGGCGACGGCCTATATTACTTGTACGGTAAAAACGCCACTGATTTCAACCTGGTACCCAATTCTGGGCTTAGAACCGATCTAGTGACCTTTCATTCATTTGATTTTTTTTTTTTTTTAATTTTTTACGTGATTAGGTATAATGAAATTTGAGAAAAACCGCCCGCTTAAAAAAACTGGGGGCGCGTGCCCCCCGTGCCCTCCCCTATATTCGCGCATAGTAGAAACCTATGTTTTTGAAATTGTAATCTCCTCAATTATTAGAAACTGTGTTTCTTAACACACAACGGACCGAATCAAAAATCGAGGTTTACCCCGTGGCACCGGCCATTTTTTTTTTTTTTTTTTCAAAATTTTAATTTTTAATTCTGACTATTAATCTTTAATTCTGAAGTGAAGATTTTGCCGCCTTGAAATGTATTCAGGATGAATGGCACCAGTACCGCAGCTCAGCTCAATGAGAAGAACGTCAAAGCTAATGTACTGCTTTGATGTGAAGTCAACAAAAGCTTGTTTCGAGTACATTATGAAGTACTTGTTTCTTTTAATTATTAGCTATCACGGTGATATAAGACAACAGTAACGAAGCAGACACTTACTGGAGCCAGGGACGTGTCTGTGTACGGTAAATCCAGTGGAAATGATAATCAATATGTCAGGGACGTGTCTCTGTACGGGAAATCCAGTGGAAATGATAATCAATATGTCAGTGACGTGTCTGTGTACGGTAAATCCAGTGGAAATGATAATCAATATGTCAGGGACGTGTCTGTGTAGGTAAATCCAGTGGAAATGATAAGCAATATGTCAGGGACGTGTCTGTGTACGGTAAATCCAGTGGAAATGATANTTTTACAATTTCTTTGTCTTTAGTGGAGTATATTAATTTATTCACTTTATTTCTAAGGGTGGAATTGAAAACTTTCTTCAGTTCGTAATGTGAATAACCATTGTTATCGCCGATCTGTCTAATGGTTATCAGCTCTTTTTGAAAGTTGGAAGGAGACATAAGGATGCTGAGTAACCGGTTGTAATAGTTTCTAAAGACCGCCATTTTGTGGGTGTAAGCATGATACGATGTTGCAGGTATGTTATTTATGACGAATCCTCGTCATAAATAACGGTAGTGTTTTTTAAAGTTACCAATAGGATGTCTAATATAAATTTGTTAAATAATAATGACCTTTCAATACATAAAATGGGTTTTGGTTTAGCATTTTCGATAGATTACTATTGACAATGATAAAAACTTTTGGAAATGAATAAAAACAACCGTGATCGGTCTTGCGCGACTGAGGTCAAAGGCTTCATCGAAAGGTAGGTTCTCAAAAGACCTCGAACGGTAGAGGGCCATCTCAGGTCTGTGACATAGTAAGGCCATGCTACAGGGACCATCCAGGAACCTCAAGATCGAAATTCCGTCCCTCAGTCGGAAAAATATCAGATTGGTCACAGGCCTGATTACTAGCCACTGCGACTTAAGAAAACACCTACAGACTATGGGCTTCCATCAGGACCAGGATATGTGTAGACTCTGTGGGGAGGATGAAGAAACCGCTTCTCTGCAACCCAGACTCGACATGCACGAAAAATACCTAGCCAAAATGCTGATCAAGCTTGATTAGATCTTTGGCCCTGACTAGGAAAAAAGGCTACCTTCCAATCACAAAAAGCCCAGTTGAGGGTTAGGTACAGGGGCTCAGTTAGCCCTAAAGAGGAATCTAGCTCACAAATATAGGAAAACAAGGTACCCACGTGGAATCGAAAAAAAAATATTAAAAAAAAAAAAAATGTTTGTCATCGTTAGAGTAACTTTTGCCACTTATACCAATTTTGATGATCACATTTGTTGTCCAAATAGTCTAAACGCTAATCTCAATCAAAAGTTTTGGGTACCGTACTGGGGGGGAAAAAACCACTGTGAGAACAAATTTTGTTCTGGGAGGAAGTACACAAAGAAGAGAACAGTAGAACAACAACAAAAAACACTGAGGAGCAGATGGTAGCAAACAGATAGAATACAGAAAACAGAGCAGTACAGAGCATCATGATACTAGGAAGACCAGATAAGATACTAGACACAGATTGGTCAAGTTCTGCTCATGACGTCATAGTTGATTCTAGGAAGACCAGATAAGATACTAGGCACAGATTGGTCAAGTTCTGCTCATGACGTCATAGTTGATTCTAGGAAGACCAGATAAGATACTAGACACAGATTGGTCGAGTTCTGCTCATGACGTCATAGTTGCCGCTCAGTATTACTTTCGTGTTTCCAGGTATAACAACATTAAATTCTAACTTCTCACTTTTATTTGTATTTTAATTTTTAGTGTCCAGAAATGCACGCGACACGCAATGACGTCTGCAGTTTCTGTGCAAGGCCCAAGAACATATCTTGTCTCCTTAGTAACATGATGTTACATGAAATGGTAAAATTGACAATAAAATGGGTTTGATGGAAAAAAAAAGAATTGGTAAAAAAACAAACACCATACTTAAAATAGACCTTTCATTTCATTTTTGATGAAATGAAAGGTCCGGTGTCCGGATTAGGTGTTTAGTGGCCTATTCCACGAAGCAACTTCTCACTTCGCTCAACTCCACTTTTCACTCCAACTTTGCACTCAAAAACGTTCATGGAACAGAAATTGTGATTACCAACTCGGAGTGAGAAGCCTGTACAAGACCATTTAGGATGTCATCCCCCCTCGCCCTTATGAATAAAAGTCATACAAAAATGCAACATTAACAATTACAACGACATACAGGTCAACACCATCTGACAACATCAACATGTTGCACAGAAGAGTCCCGCCTCCCCAATCATATGAGAGGAGTCTTGCCTGGATGTTTAGGAATGATACAACAGATTCTCTCAATGATAAAATGATCAGATCGGGATGGATTGGCTAGGCAGTCAGCATTGTCAGCAACATGATAATTTTTAAATATTTTTATAAAAGATACGATTCTTGGACAGATAATAAATAAATCAAATAAATAATAAATTAGACAGTATCGATTCGCATTAATTATAAAGGTGGCAAGCTTTCGATAGTACTCAGACTATCATCGTCAGGCCGATGTTGACTCTACGATGTTCAGAGTAGAAGTGAGGGTATCAGAGTGTGAGATGTTATTACTTGTGAAGATCGAGCAAGTTCTTAATCATTTTTTGTTATCTTTTTTAGTTTGCCAAGAAAAAAATTGCAAAAAGACCCGCTAAATAGCGTCATTTTTGACGATAACTTTCTCCCACTTGAACCAAAATTTCCGGTTTTTATCCGATTTATGGACGGTTTTCACCCCCAAAAAATCGAAATTGAGAAGTATAAGCGAGAAAGCTGAAATTTTATACGAAGGTGTTCCGCAGTGCGAAAAGTAATATCTTTGAGTAAAATATTGAATTTCTTAATAGGAGCCGTGTTCACTCTGGGGGTCGATTCCACCAAAAATTTAAAATTGAGTTGTTGAATTTTGTAACGGTAGCGAAGCACGGGAAAGCAGCTAGTATTTATATATACCTTATTGCATAGCACACATATATGAAAATCCGCAGATTGCTGGATCTGCAGTCTTCCATAGATATATGCAATAAGATAAGTAAGTATGTACGAACAGACTTATTGTTATAACTGACCGTATTTGAGATAATGCCGTACAGCAGATACCAAATCTCATCCCGTACGAACAGACTTATTATTATAACTGCCGTATTTAAGATAATGCCATACAGCAAATACCAAATTTCATCCCGTACGAACATACTTACTATTATAACTGACCGTATTTGAGATAATGCCGTAAAGCAGTTACCAATTCTCATCCCGTACGAACAGACTTATTATTATAACTGACCGTATTTGAGATAATCCAGTACAGCAGATACCAAATCTCATAATAGAGACTGATTGTCTCTATTATGCTGATCTTGGGATCAAGTTCTGCTCCATTTTAGGTTTGGTAGAAGCGGGACTCTTTTCTTTCAAAACATTTCTTAAAAATATAATTTTCCCTTTTGGTGCGTACTTACCAACTCCTGGAAAATGGTGTGCTAAGGATGAGAATGGTGCAGGATGTGTGAGGGCTGCCTCTCCATTGGTTAGAGCTACAAGAAAGAAGAACAACAATAGTTAGAATGTCAGATTCGAAAACATTAAGAGACAAGGGCGTAGCCAGCATCTGGCCTAGNGTATACATTTTGTTCTGCCCGAATTAGACATAAAAGTTTTGTGCTGCGTTAATATTAATAACAGACCTTATTAAACAAGTATACATTTTGTTCTGCCCGAATTAGACATAAAAGTTTTGTGCTGCGTTAATATTAATAACAGACCTTATTAAACAAGTATACATTTTGTTCTGCCCGAATTAGACATAAAAGTTTTGTGCTGCGTTAATATTAATAACAGACCTTATTAAACAAGTATACATTTTGTTCTGCCCGAATTAGACATAAAAGTTTTGTGCTGCGTTAATATTAATAACAGACCTTATTAAACAAGTATACATTTTGTTCTGCCCGAATTAGACATAAAAGTTTTGTGCTGCGTTAATATTAATAACAGACCTTATTAAACAAGTATACATTTTGTTCTGCCCGAATTAGACATAAAAGTTTTGTGCTGCGTTAATATTAATAACAGACCTTATTAAACAAGTATACATTTTGTTCTGCCCGAATTAGACATAAAAGTTTTGTGCTGCGTTAATATTAATAACAGACCTTATTAAACAAGTATACATTTTGTTCTGCCCGAATTAGACATAAAAGTTTTGTGCTGCGTTAATATTAATAACAGACCTTATTAAACAAGTATACATTTTGTTCTGCCCGAATTAGACATAAAAGTTTTGTGCTGCGTTAATATTAATAACAGACCTTATTAAACAAGTATACATTTTGTTCTGCCCGAATTAGACATAAAAGTTTTGTGCTGCGTTAATATTAATAACAGACCTTATTAAACAAGTATACATTTTGTTCTGCCCGAATTAGACATAAAAGTTTTTTTTTTTTTTTTTAACATAAAATTGCAAACAGATTGCTGATTTTTATTTTTACATAAACTAGACAACAAAACAATAAGAAATAGCAATAAGAAATAAATAATATAAAAATAACAACCATTTCCCTCTGACCACCCACCAACCCCTCCCTCGGTTTCAAAAGATATTTTCAAGTATAGAAATAATAGCTGTTTTCCCGTGCTTCGCTACGGTTACAAAATACAACAACAATTTCGATAATATCGCGGAATTAAATCTTCTCAATTTTAGATTTTTGGTGGAACCGACCACCAGAGTGAACACCGCTCCTATTTAGAAAATTCAATATTTTACTCAAAGTTTGCACTGCGGAACAGCTTCGTATAAAATTTCAGCTTTCTCGCTTATTCCGAAGTGATACTTCTTAACTATGGGTTTTTGGTGGAACCGACCCCCAGAATGAGCACCGCTCCGAGTTAGAAAATTCAATATTTGATTCAAGGATATTACTTTTTGGACTTCGGAACACCTTTGTATCAAATTTCAGCATTCTCGCTCATCCCGAAGTGGTACTTCTCAATTCCGATTTTTTGGTGGTGAAAACCGTCCATAAATCGGATAGAAACCGGAAATTTTCAAATTTAATATTTTTTATGGGGTCCTTATATACTATTTTGGGGGGTCTATTCTCGGTCATTTTTCGTTATCTCTTTTAGTTTGCCCAGACAAAAATTGCAAAAAGACCCGCTAAATAGCGGCATTTTTGGCGGTAACTTGCTCCTACTTGATCTTTAATTTTTTTCCTTTCTTATTACGCACCTACATACTAAAAGGGACCTTTGTGCAAATTGTCAAGTCTCTACGTTTAGCCATCGTGGAGCTACGTTGATTATCAGTCAGTCAGTCAGTCAGTACGTCAGTATACCAACTGGGCTTTGCGTTTTATAAGTATAGATTTCGTCACCTTCAATATTTTGACAGTTGAAAATATGGTATCTTTAGCTACAGGAACTGCTCCAAAAACGACATATACATTCTGACAATAGATAAATATTATTTTTTATTATTATTATTTGTGCATATGCCAACGATCATACCACGTTGAATACACCAGTTCCCGTCAGATTACTGAAGTTAAGCAACGCCGGGCGTGGTCATTACTTGGATGGGTGACCGCCTGGGAACACCACGTATCGTTGGCCCTTTTTTTTCGGCCCAACTCAGGCTGGGTGAGGTCAATGTGGGTAGCTGGTTTGCAAGTTTCCAGCGAATGGAGGGTAAAACCCCCGTCTTGAATGACCAATAGATGTTAAAGAGACGTTAAACCAAATTAAAAAAAAAAAATTGCTTATGATGAAACCCGTGCATTGTAGTTCGCGTAATATTCGATCTATTATTAAAGTTTAAAGTAGTTCAGTCACTTCTATGCAACGCTAGGCCTTCTAACCTTCTAAAAGTCATTCCTTCCGGACATTTTTTTTTTTTTTTTTTTTTTTTTTTTTCTGTTCCATTATTACGAGGTAAATATCTCAAATTCGTCCTTTGAAAGGGCGACTATGACCGACTACAAGCCCACGCTACTAAAAGCGATTATGACCGACTACAAGCCCACGATACTAAGAGCGACTATGACCGACTACAAGCCCACGCTACTAAGAGCGACTACGACCGACTACAAGCCCACGCTACAAGAGCGACTATGACCGACTAGAAGCCCACGCTACTAAGAGCGACTATGACCGACTACAAATCCACACTACTAAGAGCGACTATGACCGACCACAAGCCCACCCCACAAAGAACGACTTACCTGTTGGAAGGAGAGCGGTTGGAAATACAGGTGTCACTGGTGGTGGTTCTGTAGCATGTGCTGTTGGTGTTTGGGCAGCTATAAAGTTTGGTATGGTTGGCGAAGGTAGACTTGGCATAGCACCTCCATTTCCTGGATGTGATGTTCCCGATCCTAAAGCCACAGCTAAACATAAACAGAATAACAAAAGGATTTCCGAATTAGTGGAAGTCTAAATTTTAGTCTGTAGAGAGGACAACCTCGGAAGCTCAGTTGATTGGGGCGGTGGATTTGTATTCAGGAGGCTGTCGGTTCGAATCTAACTCCCCTCTTCGAAATACAATAGATGATGCAGTGATAATTGCAGTAATTCTCAATAGAGACTTGCAACCAGTTGTATAGTCTGCAGAGATGTACGTCTTTTCTTTATTTGGCTGAACGTCTCTTTAACATCTATGTGTCATTCAAGACGAGGGTTTCACCCTCCATTCGCTGGAAACTTGCAAACCAGCTACCCACATTGACCACACAAAGCCCGAGTTGGGACGGAAAAATAGCATTACGAGGGCGCGAACCCACGCGGACACCCACATAGTACAACCTCGCTGGACGTTGCTTAACGTTTAATACACCAGTTAACTGCTTAACTGGTGTATTCAACGTGACATAGACGCTGGCTAGATGTAGGTACGTCTAATTTGTGTTTCAAACTGTTCATTGAGCCACCGTTTATTACACGTTGAATACACCATATACTGATTTAAGCAACGTCCAGCGAGGTTGTACCATGTGTCTGTCCACGTGGGTTCGCGCCCTCGTAATGCTATTTTACCGCCTTCAACCCGGGCTGAATGAGGTCAATGTGGGTAGCTGCCAGCTGGTTTGCAATTTTCCAGCCAATGGAGGGTGAAACCCCTTTTTAGAATGACTAATAGATGTTAAAGAGACGTTGAGCCAAATTACATATATACATATATATATATATATATATCTAATTTTGGGGGAAGACATTTTTTCTTTTGCATCTTCGATTCTGAATTTTCATTATTGAAAATAATAAACCAACTGTGGATATTAGGTGCTGATTTGAATATCAAAGGCAGTTGTGTTTACACAGACTTAAAGGACGGACGTCCCATATTGCTATTTCAACATGGCACATGATCAAACTATATGTTAATTGTTCCAGATAAAAACATATTAATTTCAAACGGCATTTGTTTGACGAGCTCGGAGGACAAACAAAATGCACACACAAAGCTTTTTTGAATCGCGTTATTACATTTATTAAAATGTTGTCCTTCCTCGACATTATGACAATATCAGCGTTCAGCGACATCAATAAGCCATATATCAAATAACAGAGCCTCCTTTGAAAGCAAACTTTTATGTCCCTATTTTAAATTCGGTGCAAAAAATGACACTGTATGTAAACAAACCATTAAACAGGGTGAAATATTTGAAGCAGTCCTCCTAGTCTGGTGATGGAAATCACACTGGCATCGCACTTGGGAGACCCGCGGGTTCAATTCCAAGTGGGGTCGGAAAATTTTCGTCTTTGGGTTTGTGATTTCGTGGTGCACTCAGCCTCGTGAGGACGATTGAGTAGCTATCAGAGTAAAAATATTTGATAGAATATTGAAGCGGTTATTAATTAGTACATGAGGGTCTTAGTAATGCTGTGATACTCACAAATATTGTGGGTAGTGGCGGCATTACCAGAGTACAAAGATTTTTGGTTTGATAGAAGATTGAAGAGATTATTAGTACATGAGGCTCTTAGTAATGCTGTGATACCCACAAATATTGTGGGTAGTGGCGGCATTACCAGAGTAAAAAGATTTGGTTTGGTAGAAGATTGAAGAGATTATTAGTACATGAGGTTCTTAGTAATGCTGTGATACCCACAAATATTGTCGGTAGTGGCGGCATTACCAGAGTACAAATATTTTTAGTTTGATAGAAGATTGAAGAGATTATTAGTACATGAGGCTCTTAGTAATGCTGTGATACCCACAAATATTGTTGGTAGTGGCGGCATGATCAGAGTAAAAATATTTGACAGAAGATTGAAGCGGTTATTAGTACATGAGGCTCTTAGTAATGCTGTGATATCCATAAAAGTTATGAAAAAAATTCTTTGTGCCTTAGCACAAAGAATTTCTACATTTACATTACATTATTTTTCAAGTCAAACTTTCAAATATTTTGGATCCTCTTATATAGAGACACTGGGGCACAATAGATAGAAACAAAAGGTCGCAGTGATAATAGCATTGGGCTCATTAAGAGACGTGCAACCAGTTTTGTAACAAATAAACATGGAGAAACAAAAAATATTTTGACCAAAGTTTCATTATATCAGAATAAGGCTATGTTCACATGAGCGCGCGGCACAAGATCTATCTAAATAGTGCATATTAGTCGAATTTTATTTATTTGAATAAAGGATTATTCAGGTTTCCTTCGCATTTTATTTCGTGGAGAATTTTGGAAGCAAGATTGTGAAAACAGCTGATTATTCCTTTTTTTATTTACCAATTTGGCCACTAGAGAGAGCGTTCTCACCTCAAAAGACGGGTCTGGAACAGGGGAGGAGTGTCTGGCAACCCTTCTCAAAAAATTTTAAAAAAAACAACAACCTTCTTTATTGGCTGTCATGTATCCATTTTGGACGGTTGTACATAAAAAATACAGGCATGGTAGTAAAAACATCTCCTAACCCCTCTAATTGGGTTAAAATTGGTAACAAAAATTGGCCAGATACTCCTCCCCGGTTTCAGAACCCTCAATATGTCAGAAATGAGGTTAGACTCTACAAAACTAAACAGAGGGAAAAATTCAAAACAACAAACATGAATCCGAACAGCCAATCAGAATTGGAATAAAAGTGAAGAACAAAATGTGCGTATTTGTGAATCAAGAAATAGTTGGGTCACAATTCTTCATTTTCGCCATCTTGCTTCCAAATTTTTCACGAAATAAAATGCGAAGTGAGTTGGAATAATCCTTTATTCCAATAAATAAAATTCGATTATTGTCTACATGACCGCGCGGTACTAGTTCTACAAATTTGTGTCGATTTGTTCATATGATACCGCGCGGTCATGTGAACCTAGCCTAATATTGGTGACCTTGATAAATGTTTTAGTGTCACTCCAACTAATGATCGATATTTTGGGATACTTCCATCATACGTAGACATCAATGTTTGACATATCAAATTTAAAACGAAAACAAAATGGTTGTGTTTAAAATCTTTGATATACCTATCATACTTTGATGTCCGGTGGCCTATTCCACAAAGCAACTTTGCACTCCAAACTTTGTACTTTGCACTCCAACTTCTCAATTTCTGTTCCATGAACGTTTTTGAGAAGTGCGAAGTTGGAGTGAAAAGTGGAGTTGTAATGCAAAGTAAATTTCATTGATTTGTTTACTTTCTGTTCCATGAAACTTTTATGATTGCAAAGTGAGTAGTAACATGTGTCTTTTTCTGCAAAGAACTTTTTCACTCCTCAGTTTACTTTTCAATATTAATATTAAACTTTTGAATATTAATTAATATAGAATATTTTGAATATTGGAACTAAAATCGACTTAACTGAACACTCTAAAATTAAATCAAATTAGAAGAAAAATAAAATCGGTACTTAGATAATTGTGTAAATTTTGAGAATGAAATCGAGATGAAAAAAAAACAACTTCTCATTAGGCCAGTGTAAGCATTATAATGCGGAAGATTTTGAAAAGCTTCGTGGAACGCAAATATTCCTCACTCCATTTTTTTTTTTTTTTTTTTTTTTTTTTTTTTTTTTTTTTTTTTTTTTTTTTTTTTTT
>CM022883.1:19942308-19962997 GCA_012654025.1 Pachypsylla venusta | reverse complement strand
CGCAAGAACATGTCACATATCGGCACAAGAACATGTTACATATCGGCACAAGAACATGTCACATATCGGCACAAGAACATGTCAAATATCTTCGCAAGAACATGTTACACATCGGCACAAGAACATGTTACATATCGTCGCAAGAAAATTTCACATATCGGCACAAGAACATGTCACATATCGGCACAAGAACATGTCACATATCGTCACAAGAACATGTCAAATATTGTCGCAAGAACATATCACACATCGGCGCAAGAACATGTCACATATCGTCGCAAGAACATGTCACATATCGGCACAAGAACATGTCACATATCGGCACAAGAACATGTCACATATCGTCAAAAGAAGAGGGCACATATCGTCGCAAGAACATGTCACATATCGGCACAAGAACATGTCACATATCTCTTTTTAGAAAATTTAAAGGCGACCCAACCGAGAACATAATGATATTGTTTAACCTTTTAAGGAGTTTTTTTCTTCAGAGTAAATTTTACAGTTTCGGTAAATTATTTTACCACAGAAAAACACATTTCTCATGAAATCACAAATTTTACGACCTTTTCAAAAGCCTTCTGATATATCTAACGTAATAGGAGCTCTGCTTTTAATCTCCATTTTAATTGTGTCGCTTCAACTAATACCGCGTCTGATTAAAATTTTGGATTTTATTGCTGCTCTATGGAGATGTAATCCATAAGATGCAAGATGGTAGAACGGGGCGTATGTGGAAGTGTAATCCACATTTGACGACAATATAATGAAGAACCAAACTTTGAGCTTTCTTTAGTCATAAACCAATTTCGAGGAAGCACCACTTGATGTCAATATACGAGGTGTGGCTAGTAAGTTCGTAGACTCTTCCCATAAAACGATGTGTGTTTAACTTACCCGACTTGTGTTTAACTTACTCCTCTATCCCTACAACGTTCCAGGCGAATTTTCCATTGATCGAAACAGTTTCAGAGTTCGGAGTAGACGAGCGAAGAAACGAAACAAAAGTAGTGACCTTTGCTTTCTCAATATTGCCGGAGACTTCAAGTGACATTTTACTCAAAAGATGGGTACAGATTAATCGAATGCTATTTCACAATATGTTTCGTCCAATGGCCACTTATGACAAGCAATCTTTATTCACTTCAGTATAGTATCGTTGAGTTTACAGTGCAAACACTGCATCCAAAATTGTATTTGTTTGTAGGGACAAAATGCATAAGAACTCGAATGAATGGACACATATATGACATAAAGCATGAGGATACAAACAAACCCTTACCAGCGCACAATAAATGTCAACCGGAATGTAACATCGAACATGCAAGACCTCAGAAATCAGGAACTGTCAATAAATCCTAAAACTAGAAATCCAGACAATCTAAACACTATCAGATGAGAAAAGCGCAGAAAGATCAAAGTCACCAAATATGATACAATTGCCGATACACAGACACCAAATGTGGCCAAATTTAAGGAGCATCCATCACACTACACAGTGAAAGTGTCAGTGGTCAGTGCACCCACAGTGATTTTAATCTCCGTCAGTGTTTTCTCCGTGCTCAGACAATGTAGATATTATCATGTCAAATCACCGTGAAGATCATGGTAGGCGTCGGAAAGCACTTTCACTTTAATTGTGTAGTGTGAATGCTCCTTTAATCTAGAATAACAGATCTAGAATTTCTTTAAAAATATTTTCATTATCATTTCTATCTAAATTTAAAAAGTCGATCCGATGAAAATTAAATATTTAAAAAGAGAAAGTCAATCATCGCAATATATCTGTACTGGTACGTTCTAGGAGGCTGAAATTGTGCGCGCAGGTCCCTCTTAGGTCTTAGGATTTTTAACTGGGGCGCCAGCCGCGGGGAAAAGGGGCCCGTTTACATAATCACCGACCGTAACTCGATTTTTTTGGGGATCATTGTATTCATTGTTTTTAATACCTAAATTTAGAATGAATCCCATATATATAAATGTATATTACTTTGTGTTATTATGTCACAATTTTAGTGGGCATCATAACATTACAAGGTATTCTCAACAATCACTAAGCTTAAGCTACACTAACAATTTCCCTATAATGCTACCACTTGTCGCTATAACCATAGACTCAATTGTCCTCAGGAGGCTGAGTTACCCCCAATCACAACCAGACCAATTAGAAAATTTTATCAAATTTTCGACCCGTCAATGAATCGAACCCGGAACCTCCTTGGTGCAAGCCCAGTGTGATGCACATATGCGTATATATGTGGCAGACAGAAACCTTTTTTCGGGGCACAAATAAACCCCAAATGGACCTACATACCAAATTTCACAAAATGCGGTCAACGCTAAGTGGAAAATGTGCCCATCACGGACGGCGTACGACGCGACGGTTCTGCGTACCTCGAAACATAATTCAATAAAAAAATTTGAGTGTGTTAACCAAAAATTGACAGCTTTCTTGTTAGCCTAACTGTATGAGGAAACAAATAAAATGTAGTTTCAAATGGATGGGGAAACTGCATGTTAAAATATGACATCTCGGGTTCTTGTTTTATCATAAATTTCCATTTGCCCCCCCCNATTTGTCCCCCCCCCAACAGTAATGGGCACAAACTTCAACCCCATTTTCAACAAGTTTCATTTTTCATTAATCCAATTCGAAGTTATTGTCTACTCGCTGGAACATGACTGACCCTGAGAGTAAATATGACAATTAGTAGATATCATGTCAATGATTAGCAGTCAATTAGTAGATATCATTTCTTCATGTCAATGATTCGCAGCGACGTATATTTCATTGACCTCATAAAGGATTTATTAATTTAAACCCTTTTTCTGGTTATTATGGTAAGAAATTTACATAGAAAACATTATTTCTGACATTTAATACTCCTTATAAATTTCGTTAAATTTGAGCAACGTCGCCACGTACGGCATGGCCGTAAAAACGTTTCCTAACCTGCCTAATTGGGTTAAAATTGGTAAAAAAATAAATAAAAGGCAGCCAATTTACTCCTACCCGGACCAGACTAAGTTGTACGTACTTTTAAACCTAAAACATCAAATTTTGAGGAAAACTAATAGAAATAGCCAACATTTGACCCCAAATAAGGTCCAAAAAAATTACCATACCGAACTTCATCAAAATCGGACAAATCGTTTTGGCAATATCATGGTACAAAAGATAAAGAAATAAATAGGAAAAACAAAGGAAAATAAATAAATAGAAAAACAAAAGAAAATAGACAAATAAATAGTCAAACAAAAGAAAATAGACAAACAAACAAAAATAGAGAGATAAATAGACAAACAAAAGAAAATAGACAGATAAATATGCAAACAAAAGAAAATAGACAAATAAATAGACAAACAAAAGGAAATAGACAGATAAATAGACAAACAAAAGAAAATTGGAAAATAGACAAATAAATAGACACACAAAAGAAAATAGACAAATAAATAGACAAACAAAAGGAAATAGACAGATAAATAGGCAAATAAAAGAAAATAGACAAATAAATAGACAAACAAAAGGAAATAGATAGATAAATAGGCAAACAAAAGAAAATAGACAAATAAATAGACAAACAAACAAAAAATGTCAAAACTAGACTTCATTCGTTCAAACGAGACCAGCATTAAGGAGAGTTATTTTCATTCCTAAATGCTTCACAAGGAATGCACCGATAATTGTACCAATTCAAATTCAATGAAATCAATATAAGACCTAAATATCCTGACAAAGTAAAAAAATAACCAATCGGATAAAATACATAAGGATGCTCGCAGACAGCTGCATACGTACTTATCTTATTGCATAGCACATATCTTCACATATATGCAAGGAAAAACATATACACAGGTTCTTCTTATATGTGAGCAAATTGCACGATCCTTGCACTCCCATAAGAACATGTATATATATTTGTTTTTCCTAAGATGTGTGCTATGCATCAGGCTACCATCGGATACGATGATGCCACTATTGAATTAATGAATGTGTGCTATGCAATAAGCTGAGTAAGTATGCGGAGTGTCTGCGGACTCCTTAAGTATCATGTTGATAAACTTCAAATCACAGGTCTTTAAAGATCGCATCGGTGATGATTGTAATGGGTTCAAATGGGGTGCCCTACAAACATAAAAGATATGGTGACCCACTTGGCAGACGTCCCATTGAATTATTGCTATCAACAAAATTATTCAAATATTCCGGGCCACCATACTGCTCAGTGCTCACCCCTGACCCTACCCCTAGTCGTTATTCTTTCCTTGGTACACCCTTATTAGGGAGCTTCCTATAAAAATATGGTGACCCACTTGGCAGACGTCCCATTGAATTATTGCTATCATTTTTTTTTTACCAATAACGTGATATCAAAATTATTCAAATATTCTGGGCCACCATACTGCTCAGTGCTCACCCTCCAACCCCTGACCCCATTCCTAGTCGTTATTCTTTCCTTGGTACACCCTTATTAGGGAGCTTCCTATAAAAATATGGTGACCCACTTGGCAGACGTCCCATTGAATTATTGCTATCATTTTTTTTTTACCAATAACGTGATATCAAAATTATTCAAATATTCCGGGCCACCATACTGCTCAGTGTTCACCCTCCAACCCCTGACCCCACCCCTAGTCGTTATTCTTTCCTTGGTACACCCTTATTGAGGAGCTTCCTATCTCGAGTGCCCCTTGTATCTTTTGCCCATATATTTTTTTTAAGTCATAAAGTTATATTTTATGACATGGTTATGAGTTTTATTAAGATCTTATTAAAAAAAGGAAAACATATTGCCATAATGGTTACAATCAGGGTGGTACCTATGAAACGTTTCTTTGGATTCGCCACCAAAGAATGAAACCATGGATTCTAAGGAAAACATATTGCCATAATGGTTACACTCAGGGTGGTACCTATGAAACGTTTCTTTGGATTCGCCACCAAAGAATGAAACCATGGATTCTAAGGAAAACATATTGCCATAATGGTTACACTCAGGGTGGTACCTATGAAACGTTTCTTTGGATTCGCCACCAAAGAATGAAACCATGGATTCTAAGGAAAACATATTGCCATAATGGTTACACTCAGGGTGGTACCTATGAAACGTTTCTTTGGATTCGCCACCAAAGAATGAAACCATGGATTCTAAGGAAAACATATTGCCANGCCGCGTTCGTGCCGCGGCGCTCATATGTGTACGCACCTTTACGTATTAACCAGTCGCGGTAGCTCAGTAGTGACGGCTTCTTCCTGGTAATCAAGGGTCGCGGATTCGAAATCCAGCAGTGGCATGATATGTTATCTTCTATGTGATATTTGGCCACATAATAGTACGACTGGGGCTTACTGCTGGCAGAACGGGACCCTTAAGGGATTTAGTATAGAATTCAAAAATCGAATTCCATTTGTCCGTGAACAGAACTATTGCCAATAAGCTTTGACCGATTTGGTTACAAAAATTTTCGGGACTCGATTATTACATCCCCCAAATGGACCTAACATACCAAGTTTCATCCAAATCAGTCAACGATAACTGGCAAAAGTGAGGTACATGGCGGAAGGTAGTGCGGTGTACAGGACACCAGAGACGACGCCGGTGGAAAGTAAAAATAATCGAATAATATCTAGTTTAGCTATCTAAAAAAAAAAACACCGACTTAGGAGTTCTATAGGGATAGTTTGAGGATTCGAGCATGAAATTTAAACCAAGCGCCGCGCCACCGATATTTGAAATATTTGCCTTTTGTTGTGTAATTTACAATCCTAAAATGATTTCTCGCACACAACATTTAACCAAAACATAAGATTTTTGTGAAAATTAATGAGAAGTCATTTACAGCAGCATCACTCTTGCAAGTCACTTAAAATATCAAAAACAAAAAAATAAAATAATTTTGAGAGATCGGTAATGAATAAGAGAAGAAGAAGAATGACGAACGAAGTAGAAATGGGCAGAAAGATTATACTCGTAGATGGAAGTGAGAAGAATGTGGAAAAGGGAATGAAATAAAATTGGAGGGCGATGGAAGTGGTAAGGAAGTAGAAATGGGAAGAATATAAATNCACGGATTCTAAGGAAAACATATGCCATAATAATTACACTCAGGGTGGTACATATGAAACGTTTCTTTGGATTTGCCACCAAAGGTTGAAACCATGGATTCTAAGGTAAATTATTCTTCATGCTGGAATAATTTTCCACCCTCAAAATTTTATGCTTCACGTTTGAAATGTATAAAGGTGCGTAAACATATGCGCGCCGCGTCACGAACGCGGCAATCGCGCGGCAATGTTCGTCATATTAGGATGTGTTTCCACTGTTGTGCTCGCGCGCACAGTACGCGCCAATTTACTCGATCCATCTTCTGTTTGCACCACTATAACTGTCGAACGCAGTAAGTTCTAGCATTAACAGACCAGGCATTTTTTTGCAACAACATCAACAACGACACCGACAGCAACAACAACAACATCATCTGTTGTTGTTGAAAGTGCTAAACTANTTTTTTTCGTGACGATTCCAAAGGTTCATTATTGAAAATAATAAACCAAAAAATCTGGACGCGACACCTTTGTCACTTTGGCGTTGAACAATTTTAATGAAATTTAGTATGTAGGTACCTAAAGGTGAGTACTAGACTAATACTCGTACATTGGTCGGCCCATGTGTGAGACTGTTTTTCTTTGAAAATATTTAAAAGGAAACATGATTTGGTCCTAAGTCACAAAAACAACAATCGAGAAAATCGAGGCACAAGTTCAAAATATTCTAAATCGAAAAATAGATGGTGTCCATTTGATACCAGCATGGTCGGAAGAGTGTTAAAGTGTTAAATGATAATAATGGTTCGGTGTATTGAGAATCTTTCGACAGACATTGCACGTGTTGCACCAACGTATTGGCTTTTCATGTAAAACAATAAAATTAAACTATTATTAAGTTTTATTGTCATGGGGGAAGTAATAAAATATCTACACGCTAGGTCGGGATTGGGAGAGGGGGGGGGGCGTTATTTATGAACGAGGCAGGAAATTTGTATTAAAATACTCTGCCATGAGTAATATTGAATACTTAAAACATGCAGAAATTTTATACCTATAAAAAAAGTTCTCTTTCATTGGATATACCTCACGAATTTTGAAATATTAATGAAAAACGAGTGAAAATTACATTGAACATTAATTTCTTGAGTCATGTTGTTTAAACAATGAGAGATACGGAAAAAAGTTCGGAATAAAAAATGCGCACTTATTAATTCCCTACAAAATTGCTCCTTACATGTTTTTCGAAAAAAGTCATCGTTTTTGAGTTATCGTTGAATTAGTGTATAAACAATTTTTTTGACAATTGCAAAAATATATACTCGTATCTTGCGATTTTGTCGCAAAGTTGAAAAAAGTCATTCTTAATCATCACTTGAACGTTTACAATTGGTCTCATCTTGTCCCTAATTTTTTTCTAGTGAAACTCTATAAAGAAGGAAGACTATAAACAGTACTAGCTGTTGTTGTCCTATGCAACGGCTGTCAAATTCAACAGCAATCTCTCTGTTTGAAGTGGAATCTGCTCCCGTTTAGAAAAATCAATATTTTACTCAATGATATTTTTTTGTACTGCCCTATCGGATTTCAAATTTCTCACTCTTCCCAAAAAGATAGACGGACATTTTACGAAGTTTAGCCCGATCGTAGCGATTACAAGCTCTCTTTATAGTGTCACTTGAAATCGGGTGTATACAAGATGACTTTTCTCGTGCCTGTAATCACTTGCAAAGGTCGACTAGCCTGAGTATTAGACCTTCTGTTTTTGTCTTCGAGACTTCTTCTTCAACTTTCCTTAATTCCATGCCAACGTTCTTCGAGACTTCTTCTTTGCTTTCCTTAATTCCATGCCAACGCTCTTCGCGACTTCTTCTTCAACTTTCCTTAATTCCANTTCATCCCCCCCTCTCCACATGACCAAACCAGCGCAATCAATTTTGCTGCTGATTGATCCCCTAGGTGGCCACAGTTGTTTTCCACAGAATCAAACCATCTCAATCTATATTTCGTTAACGACTTCCATTTTTGGTTTGAAGCAGATCTTTTAATAGGCTGGATGTCTTGTTTTTACACGGGCTTAGGACCCTTACTTAATGCGACTGGCTTGATCCCCTAGGTGGCTACAGTTGTTTTCCACAGAATCAACCCATCTCAATCTATATTTTGTTGCCGACTTCCATTTTTGGTTTGAAACAGAGTTTTTAATAGGCTGGATATCTTGTTTTTACACGGGCTTAGGATCCTCACTTAATGCGACTGGCTTGATCCCCTAGGTGGCTACAGTTGTTTTCAACAGAACCAAACCATCTCAATCTATATTTTGTTGCCGACTTCCATTTTTGGTTTGAAGCAGAGTTTTTAATAGGCTCATTCAGTCTCCTGTTTTTACACGGGCTTAGGACTATCAACTAATGCAGCTGGCTTGCTCCCCTCGGTGGCTTCATTTGTTTTTACTTTCTCTTCTTAATATAGAAGGTATAGTATTGTAATCGTGCATTTGTAGGAGTTTTAGGGGCCCCTTTGTGTTCCCAAAAATGAAAGAAACACAAACACACACACAGCACCATTATCAGGAATATGGTATATCATTTTTGTTCCTTAATTAAAAATTAACAGCAATATTATAATATGAATAACAACTCCTCATAAGTGATGGTATTGCCCAAGGCTTACATCCTTTTCCATTCTCACACAGTGAGAGCAGTGCCAGGGCGAGGCGAGGCGAGAAGGGGCCCTCTGACAAATTTCATATTTCTCTTTGAACATTAAATCGAAGAGAAAAAACAAAAAGAGAGAGAAGCACATATAGGTACATATATACGTATAAGTATTATTATAAAGTATGTACCAGAGAAAAGAACATATAGGTAGGTACCTATATACGTATAAGTATTATTATAAAGTATGTACCAGAGAGAAGCACATATAGGTACCTATGTACGTATAAGTATTATTATAAAGTATGTACCAGAGAGAAGCACATATAGGTACCTATGTACTTATAAGTATTATTATAAAGTATGTACCAGAGAGAAGCACATATACGTACCTATGTACTTATAAGTATTATTATAAATTATGTACCAAATTGCACGGAACTTTTAAAGCCATAGACGACATTTTTGTGGTCAGATGATGCTTTCTGTCGGTATATGAAAATGCCTATTGATAATTTGCTGATGTAAAAGAGGAAGTGGCACTTTTTTAAAAATAAATTTTAATTTCTCGAGAAATAAATCAGAAGGTATAGTTTTTGTTTTCATATTATTGAACGAAGGAAGTGGGGTCCAGTTTTAATATACCAAGATTTTCTAAGATAGTGAATAACAGTCAGAACTATCACAATTCGTAACCAATTCAAATTGTGTCGTTCAGCAATTTTTGGGCCATACTGAATAACAGTCAGAACTAACACAATCCGTAACCAATTCAAATTGTGTCGTTGAGCAATTTTTGGGCCATACTGAATAACAGTCAGAACTAACACAATGCGTAACCACAATTCGAATTGTGCCGTTGAGAAATTTTTGGAACATACTGAATATCGGTCAGAACTAACACAATCCGTTACCAATTCAAATTGTGTCGTTGAGCAATGTTTGGGCAATAATGGATAACGGTAGAACTAACACAATCCGTAAGTAAATCAAATTGTGTCGTTGAGAAATTTTTGGGCCATACTGAATAACAGAACTAACACAATCCGTAACCACAATTCGAATTGTGCCGTTGAGAAATTTATGGAACATACTGACTATCGGTCAGAACTAACACAATCCGTAACCACAATTCGAATTGTGCCGTTGAGAAATTTATGGAACATACTGACTATCGGTCAGAACTAACACACTCCGTAACCAATTCCAATTTTTGTCGTTGAGCAATATTTGGGCCATACTGAACAACAGTCATAACTAACACACTCCGTAACCAATTCAAATTGTGTCGTTGAGCAATTTTTGGGCCATACTGAATAACAGAACTAACACAATCCGCAACCAATTAAAATTGTGTCGCTCAGCAATTTTTGGGCAATAATGGATAACGGTGGAACTAACACAATCCCTAACTAATTCAAATTGTGTCGTTGAGCAATTTTTGGGCCATACTGAATAACAGTCATAACTAACACACTCCGTAAACAATTCCAATTTTTGTCGTTGAGCAATATTTGGGCCATACTGAACAACAGTCATAACTAACACACTCCGTAACCAATTCAAATTGTGTCGTTGAGCAATTTTTGGGCCATAGTGAATAACAGTCAGAACTAACACACTCCGTAACCAATTCAAATTGTGTCGTTGAGCAATTTTTGGGCCATACTGAATAACAGAACTAACACAATCCGTAACCAATTCAAATTGTGTCGTTGAGCAATTTTTGGGCCATACTGAATAACAGAACTAACACAATCCGCAACCAATTCAAATTGTGTCGTTGAGCAATTTTTGGGCCATACTGAATGCAGCTGGGTTGGTCCTCGAGGTGATTACAATAGTCGGGCATAGGACCGTCACCTAATGCAGCTGGGTTGGTCCTCGAGGTGATTACAATAGGCAGGCTTAGGACCCTCACCTAATGCAGCTGGCTCGGTCCTCGTGGTGATTACAATAGGCGAGCTTAATGCAGCTGGGTTGGTCCTCGGGGCGATTACAATAGGCGGGCTTAGGACCGTCACCTAATACAGCTGGCTCGGTCCTCGAGGTGATTACAATAGGCGGGCTTAGGACCGTCACCTAATGCAGCTGGCTTGGTCCTCGAGGTGATTACAATAGGCGGGCTTAGGACCGTCGCCTAATGTAGCTGTGGCTTGGTCCTCGAGGCGCCGAATACAATTTTTTCCACGTAATCAAAGCACCTCAATCTATTTTTTTGGTGTCGTTAAGATGGATTTTTTTATTATTATAAACCCTACCCACATGAACCTCACCCAGCCTGGGTTGGTCACCCACCAAATAAAATCATATAATATACAGGGTGTCCACCTTACCCACATAGACCTCACCAAGCCTGGGTTGGTCACCCACCAAGTAAACCCATATAATATACAGGGTGTCCACCGTACCCACATGGACCTTACCCAGCCTGGGTTGGCCACCCACCAAGTAAAACCATATAATATACAGAGTGTCCACCCTACCCACATGTACCTCACCCAGCCGGGTTAGCCACCCACCATATAATATACAGGGAGTCCAACCTACCCACATGTACCTCACCCAGTCTGGGTCACCCACCATATAATATACAGGGTGTCCACCCTACCCACATGGACCTCCACCAGCCTGGGTTGGCCACCCACCATATAATATACAGGGTGTCACCCTACCCACATGAACCTCCCCCAGCCTGGGTTGGTCACCCCCACCATATAATATACAGGGTGTCCACCCTACCCACAATGACCTCACCCAGCCTGATTTGGTCACCCGCCATATAATATAGAGGGTCTCCAACTTTCCCACATGGACCTCACCCAGTCTGGGTTGGTCACCCGCCATAAAATATACAGGGTGTCAACCCTTCCCACGTGGACCTTTTATATAATTTCAGATACGATCAATTTGAGCAAAGACCGAAAATGCTTCCTCATCCAGATATGAACCAAAGAAGTTATATGGGTGTTTTTTCAGCATGCGTTTTTGAGCACTGACTGGTCTTGCCGTATGTAAGATGCACATGTCGGCATCTTCTAAGGATCAATGCAAGGTTCACAATTGAAAATAGTAAACTAAAATGGGCAGTATCTTAGTAATGTTGTGAAATGAAAATGAAAAATGAAAATGCCTCATAGAAACTCCACATTTACATAATAAACCAAAATAAAACCTGCAAACCCTTCGAACGTGATAAATTAACCAAATTTAGGTTCCAGTCATAAATTTTAGATTAACCAAACTTGGCAGGGGCAAGTTGTTTGAATATTGGGCACACCAATATCTTCGGCCGCCTTAAATTACTATCGGTCCAATCTTCATTTGGTGCACTATCACGGGAAACGTAAAAACTCTTTAGGACAGGCGTTTATTATTTTTGTATAATAAAAATACATAAGAAATATTGCTTCTCTGTTTTTTTTTAAAAAAAAAATCCATATGAAAGGTCCGGCATAAGGAAACCCTGGCCTTGGTAAAATACATATAGGGTTCCATTCTTTAGAAGATAGTGCCTATCTTAGGGAAAGAACCTCATTATAGGCCTTGGCTACGATGACAGTGACAAGTGGTAAGCGTAGTGTCAAGGATTAGGCGACTTTCCCCGGCTACGATAAAAGCGACAAAGCATAGAACATAGAACTTCAGTTGCATTTTAAACATGGATGGGAGAAGACGTGCGTTTAAATCTTATTAATAAGAATATTTAAACCTTAATATTTGTTATTGAGAAAAGACTTGGATTATTAAGGAGGAAAAAAAAGTTTGGGGTACACCCCAAAAATAGGGAAAGGCATGGAGAGTACCACCATCTATTCCTCAAATCTCTTACCATTCTCTTTTTAGACAGGACTAATGAAAACCGCTTTAAAGCGGTAAAAACAGCGGTTTTTACCGCTTATATTTCATTGAACTCAAAGCTTCGGAGCTAACTGAGACCCCAAATATAACATACATACAAAATTTCAAATCTCTAGCTCTTACCATTCTCCTTTTAGACAGCAATACTGAAAACAGCTAAAAAGCAGCAATAATCGCCAAGGGTGTATTCGATTGCACCCAAAAGTTTCGGGGCACAATTAGAGATGGGAACTATAAACCAAATTTCATCCAAATTGGTCAACGCTAAGTGGTAAAAGTGCCCGTCATGGCGGGCGGCGGACAAACGGATTTGTTTTTATTCGATTTTTGATTCTACGTACCTATAATATCAAATTTTGAGGGGGGAGGGTATTTTTTTTCCGTAACGATTCCAAAGGTTCATTATTGAAAATAATAAAACAAAAATTCCCTCCAAAAAATTACATTTAAATTTCCTAAATATAAATGTAATTTAAATGCCTCTATATGTCATATAGCTTGGGCTTCTCAACTGTCGCGAGGTTGACTGCACCAAATCTAAATCTCCCATCCCATGTCACGCCATGCTTTTTCTCCTCTGTTAGATTGATGGGTGCTACTTTTTATTTTTTAAACTTTATATACGTCAAAAAGACCTGACGCTCTACAATAAATAATGTTGTTCCCCTCCACATCGTCCTATACCTTTCCTAGAAAGGTAATACCTCATAATAGTGATTCTCAGCATGTGGATGATATCGCTCCCCAAGAGGTCGATCGAGGGGGACAACGCTTAAATATCTAGAAAGAAACTCATCTTGATTTGTCAAAAGGCTACGGTGAATGAATGCAAACGACCTATCACTGAAATAAACTTGTTAAAAGTTCCGGCACGAAGGCCAGAAAATGTTGTTCCGGCTCGAAGGCCAAAAAATGTTAAAACCAAGAAATGATCCGCGGTCAGAAGGTAGAAAAATGTTGCAACATCCGCCACCCGTAGGCCAAACAATGGTGCAACTTCCGGTCTGTGGCAGAAATGTTGTGAATTTCGAATCCATCGCTCGAGGCTGAACAGGTGGTTCCTCAGCCTAAAGTCGTCGTACGAAAACAAGTAAAAATGTGTGGTCTTACCTGGAAACTGATTTGCTTGGTACAGCGTTCTAAATTACTGACCAGGGAAATAGAAAAGGAAGGGAAAAGAAGGTTTGATGAGTGTGCTATTGAGCGGTACCTTCTTCTATTTATGGTTTGATATTTTCACAAATTGGTTGTTAGTTTCTGATATTGAAATGGTAAGCACTATTGATTAATTGATATTAATTGTTCCTATGACGGAAGTTCTATGGTTCCTTAGACGGAAAAATCTCCACACGAGATCAGATCAAAAAACCTTTTTTGAACACACGAGATTCCTTCTTTGAGTTCTTTGTCTCACCGCTTTCAAAATACAACAGCGATGACCAACACAAATTTATTTGACAAAAAAATCTCCTTTGTTTATAAAACTGAAGTCAGCATCTTAACTAATAGGTGTTTTCTACTTGAAACAAATACCNTGTTCCCCTCCACATCGTCCTATACCTTTCCTAGAAAGGTAGTACCTCATAATAGTGATTCTCAGCATGTGGACGATATTGCCCTTCGCTCCGCCGATCGAGGGAGACAACGCTTAAATATCTAGAAAGAAACTCATCTTGATTTGTCAAAAGGGTACGGTGAATGAATGCAAACGACCTATCACTGAAATAAACTTGTTAAAACTTCCGGCACGAACGCCAAAAAATGTTATAAAGTTCCGGCTCGAAGACCAGACCAAAAAATGATAAAACCAAGAAATGATCCGCGGTCAGAAGGTCGAAAAATGTTGCAACATCCACCACCCGTAGGCCAAACAATGGTGCAACTTCCGGTCTGTGGCAGAAATGTTGTGAATTTCGTATCCACCGCTCGAGGCTGAACAGAAGGTTCCTAAGCCTAAAGCAGGGTGTCTACCAAATCGTCAAAGTGAAATTCCCTGACTTTTTCAGTCTAATTTTCCAGATTTTCCAGTGTACTTTTTCAAGATTTTGACTCCCCCATCTGGCTTCAAAAAACACAATATTGGGGCGCCCAGGGACCCCAAAAACTATACAGCAAATTTCCTTCATACCCTAAACATGTATACCAAAATTTTAGTGGAAAACGATAATAAGCGCCGCAGGCGACATTTTTCAGGAAAAGCATGTTCACACATAAAATTGGCGTTTTTTCGGTGTTTTTTCCTAAATTCCCTGACTTTTCCCTGACATTTCCAGTCTCCTAAAATTCCCTGACAATTCCAGGATTTCCAGTCTGGTAGACACCCTGCTAAAGTCGTCGTACGAAAACAAGTAAAAATGTGTGGTCTTACCTGGAAACTGATTTGCTTGGTACAGCGTTCTAAATTACTCACCAGGGAAATAGAAAAGGAAGGGAAAAGAAGAAATTTTGATGAGTGTGTTATTGAGCGGTACATTCTTCTATTTATGGTTTGATATTTTCACAAAATGGTTGTTAGTTTCTGATATTGAAATGGTAAGCACTATTGATATTAATTGTTCCTATGACGGAAGTTCTATGGTTCCTTAGACGGAAAAATCTCCACAAGATCTCCACACGAGATCAGATCAAAAAACATTTTTTGAACACACGAGATTCCTTCTTTGAGTTCTTTGTCTCACCGCTTTCAAAATACAACAGCGATGCGATGACCAACACAAAATCTCCTTTGTTTATAAAACTGAAGTCAGCATCCTAACTGTTTTCTACTTAACAAATACCGCTAGTAGCGCTTTTGGTGAGTCCTATATTGAAACTAATTCCTTAGTTTCCAGCCAACGCACTCTACACCCCTATTTTGATCATTCATTGACTGGACTAAAAAAAATAATATTAATTTTAGTGGTACCCTGTGAAGTGCATTCTAAAGAGTACAGCTCCATTAACTGAATATAGTTCTTTTGGATATACAATGCGATTGCTTTGTAAGGAGTGTTTTTTCTTCTTCAATGGAGCTCTCTGTAAATGTCTCTAACAATCCCAATGCGATATCTCTGTCTTTATAAGAGACTAGCTGTTTTCCCGTGCTTCGCTACGGTTACGAAATTTGTATTTTTGGTGGAACCGACCCCCAGAGTGAACACGGCTCCTATTTAGAAAATTCAATATTTTACTCAAAGATATTATTCTTTGCACTGCGCAACACCTTCGTATAAAATTTCAGCTTTCTCGCTCATCTCGAATGATATTTCTTAACTATGGGTTTTTGGTGGAACCGACCCCCCAGAGTGAGCACCATTCCTAGTTAGAAAATTCAATATTTTATTCGAGGATATAACTTTTTGTATTTTGGAACTTTTTGTACTTGGTGTAAGGGAGGACATCCAGTCTTTAAAAAAAATCTACTAGAAACCAATAATGAGAGATCATCAGCAAAAAGCTAGTTTCTACGCAGTTTCTATGGATACTGTGAGCAGCAAGCAAGGGGTACCGTGCAAGGAACGAGTTAGAGCTGAAGAGAATAGGCACCGAACAAAAGGTTGTGGCATGGTAAAAAAAGAAAAGCAGTGCCGACCCCAAATAAAATTAGGAAAGGTTGAAGTTAAAGAAGATGAATTAAGACATACATTAAAGAAGTACCCAGTGAATTCTGGTCGGGTCGTTCTACTTTTGGGGGTAACTAAATACGGATCATTGCCATCTTTGACGTTATGATTTCTCGGCATTGGGAGATATAAACATTTTGTCCGCAATCATTCACTTCTTGTTAAATACGGATCATTGCCATCTTTGACGTTATGATTTCTCAGCATTGGGAGATATAAACTTTTTGTCCGCAATCATTCACTTCTTGTTAAATACGGATCAATGCCATCTTTGACGTTATGATTTCTCAGCATTGGGAGATATAAACTTTTTGTCCGCAATCATTCACTTCTTGTTAAATACGGATCATTGCCATCTTTGACGTTATGATTTCTCAGCATTGGGAGATATAAACTTTTTGTCCGCAATCATTCAGTTCTTGTTAAATACGGATCATTGCCATCTTTGACGTTATGATTTCTCAGCATTGGGAGATAAACTTTTTGTCCGCAATCATTCACTTGTTGTGTTTACAATGAAAGGCGGTGAGGTATGAAGTTTCGAACCACTGCCCCCCTCATGTTATACATATTTATCTCCGGGAGGTATATATACTTACTTCTTATTAGCAATCATAAACTTCTTGTGACTTCTTTTCCGTATTGAACAGTGCTTTATGCTTATGCGAATGAACTGTATCAATGTGACACATGGGTTTAGTCTTTTACACCCTAAAAAAAATTACCCCTCCCAAATTTTGATAATTTTCGTTTCCAGGTACTCTTCGTACCTTGGTATTGGCACATCCACGCCATCTGATTCGCCCTCTGTACACCGTACGCCGTGATGGTCACTTTTCCCACTTAGCGTTGACCGATTTTCATGAAATTTGGTATGTAGGTCTATTTGGGGTCTAATTTCATCAAATTCGGTCAACGCTAAGTGGCAAAAATGTCACACACGCCGGACTAACGGTTTTTGAATCACTTACCGGCATCGTCTGACTGCCATGAAGACTGTTGATAGCTGCTTGAGCTTCAATGTGAGAACTAAACTTGACAAAAGCGCAGCCTGCAATCAGAGAAACATTATGAGATTAAATATACGCTTTCATCTTGAATGTGTCGCCACCGAGGGGAGCGAGCCAGCTTGAATATACTTTTTAACACGAAGCTCAGTTGCTGTAGGTTATACTGCTGACTCGTTGACTCACTGACTTAAATCAAAGTAACTCGACAAATGGATAAACCTAGAAACTGGGAATTTGAAGAAGAGTTGTCTTTTGACAATAACGCGAAGAAATAAGGAAGACATAAGAAAATTCACAGTTCCACCAGAAGTGGTTTATGACCAAAAAGGCGCTTTTTAGTGATGCCAAAAAAAAAACCAAACATTCTGTGGACCTTCTAGAATGGATCCTACTAAAACCATACTCAGGAAAAATATAGAATTCACTGTATCTTGGATTGTAAGATTAAACCACAAAAATATAGAATCCACTGTATCTTGGATTGTATCCCAGATAGATTCTTAAATATTTACAAAGATTAAACCACAAAAATATAGAATCCACTGTATCTTGGATTGTATCCCAGTTAGATTCTTAGATATTTACAAAGATTAAATCACAGGCTGAATTATTTTGGTCAAAGGGAATTCTACAGCCATTGGAAAACATGCACACGAAGTTGCGCACACCCGCTATTAAATACATTCTATAAAAATCTCGTGTCAACAGCACACGACATTTATTACTATATAAAAAAAAAGTATAAAGTATTGTAATGGGCTGCCATTTTCTATGTCTAGTTCTCAATGCCAAAACACGTTTTGAAGTCCCCATCAGAGCGGAAATACAATTATATATTACACTTCCAACCTAAGTTGTATTTTTCAATTTCTTATATGAAATTGATATGAATTGGCACCAAATTTCAATTTCTAGCTCTTTCAATGCCAAAACACGTTTTTTTGTGAAAGCCGAAAAAAAACCGTTTTGCCGTTAAATTCCGACAATGGTAAATTCGACCTCAATAAAAAGTTTCTTAATGTATTCTAATGTATAAAATTGATATGCTTAGATACCAAATTTGAAGCTCTAATTAGAACTTCAAATTTTCTGGAGACCTCAAAACGTGTTTTGGCATTGAAAACTCGACATTGCACTCCATTTCGAAATCAATCGAATGAACAAAATAGTAAAACTTAGCATACAATTAACCATCAGCGGCTATGGCACGTTAAAAACGCCGGTTCCCGTTAGATCGCGGAAGTTAAGCAACGTTCAGAGAGTTAACTCAAAATTTTTTTGGCATTGAATATTTGACATCGAAGATTTCAGCCAATTTAATTCTTCCAGTTTTTGGGCTAATTTCTCATATTACAAATCAAGAAAGAGGAAAAAGAAGCAGCCTTTGGATCATTACGAATAATTTACGCTAAATTTCTAAAAATACCTATGTATGTAAAAAAAATAAAAAATGTCCAAAATTTCTGCACGATTACAATACTTTATCTTCTATAAGAAAAGAAAGTAACAAGAAAATTCGAATACTAAAATAAAATCTATACTTATAAGACGCAAAGTAGTTAAACAATATCGATTGTTTAGAATCAATACGAAATTGCTATTGGTTGAACACAATACCATCCGTCAATAGAAAGCCAGGAATGATCCTAAAGGTCGATCTAAAGGAAGAACTTCAGATCGAGCGTCTATTAAAATAATTCTAATTCTGACATTCAAGGGTAGAACAACTTAAAGTATTTTATAAATTATTTCTAAGTCCCAAATTTCAATAAAGACCAACTTCGTAAATTTTAATCATTGGTAATTTTCAACATTAACATCTTGTTGTTCTCATTTCTATTATAGTTTTCTCTCTCAGGTTGGGGTCTATCTTATAGCAGTTTATAGTAACTCTGAAACGGATAGACGGGTAACAACCTTTTCCATAGGAAAACCAGCGTCTCATACATAAGGTGATAAGAAAAGTAAAAAAAAAAAATGGCAGAGCTGCTCCATAATTAATATTTTTTTGATAGACCCTGTACGTACGACGTAATAAAATAAATAGGAAGACGAAGTCAGCGGTACCTACTTAGTAGGGGGGAGGAGGAGCAGGAGGAATTTTGATGCTTTTTTAAAAATATATTATTTTGTTTTCTTTTTATATAAAAGCACCTTCAATGATTTTTTAATTGTTTTAAAATTCTTATAAAACTTTTTAATGGATGTACAAGTTTCCTTATAAATAGGGCTGATGTAGGGGTGAATGAGTTGGGGGAGGGAGACACAGACTCGGATTATAAATAAAGCTAATTGAGTATGGACTAGGTTAGTTCCATGCAAATTCTTGATTGCCCATTGCCAGAGACTTCTGGACTCAGTGTATAATAGGGATGCGATCCCGTTCACCAAGTGTTGGGTTTATTTTGGTATGGGGAGCTGATTTTCCTATGGAAAAGGTTGTTCCCCGTCTATCCGTTTCAGAGTTACTATGAACTCCTTTTTAAGATAGACCCCAACCTGAGAGAGAAAACTATAATAGAAATGAGAACAACAAGATGTTAATGTTGAAAATTACTAATGATTAAAATTTACGAAGTTGGTCTTTATTGGAATTCAGGACTTAGAAATAATTTATAAAATACTTAGTTGTTGATAGTCGAATGTCAGAATTTGAATTATTTTAATAGACGCTCGATCTGAAGTTCTTCCTTCAGATCAACCGTTAGGATCATCCCGGGTTTTCTATTGGCTGATGGTATTGAGTTCAGCCAATAGCAATTTCGTATTGATTCTAAACAATCGATATTGTTTAACTTAAATATTTTAACGCTTCGGTTGATGAACTGTACAACGAGTTCATTGAACTGCTTATTGTTTAATTTTCGATATAATTATTATGATACCACACAGAATATTTCTAGAAGTTATTATTCGATCAATATACTGGCTGTATTTTACATCCAACACAAGATGAATCGAGAATTTCGCTTCTTTCACTTCTCTCGCCAACTTACCAGCCTTGTTCTGAATTGAAATGGGATGTCTCACTCACTTTGATAATTCGTTCAATACGATCCCGTTCACCAAGACGAATCGAGTCTTTCACTTCTCTCGCCAACTTACCAGCCTTGTTCTGAATTGAAATGGAATGTCTTACTCACTTTGATAATTCGTTCAATACGATCCCGTTCACCAAGACGAATCGAGTCTTTCACTTCTCTCGCCAACTTACCAGCCTTGTTCTGAATTGAAATGGGATGTCTTACTCACTTTGATAATTCGTTCAATGCGATCCCGTTCACCAAGACGAATCGAGTCTTTCACTTCTCTCGCCAACTTACCAGCCTTGTTCTGAACAGAGTTGGGATTTCTTACTCACTTTAATAATTCGTTCAATGCAATCCCGTTCACCAGGATGAATCGGGTCTTTTGCTCCTTTCACTTCTCTCGCCAACTTACCAGCCTTGTTCTGAACAGAGTTGGGATTTCTTACTCACTTTAATAATTCGTTCAATGCGATCCCGTTCACCA
>CM022883.1:19892067-19919680 GCA_012654025.1 Pachypsylla venusta | reverse complement strand
GCCCCGTGGCTCCAAATATTTTCAAAATTCAAAAATGACCCAAAATTTTGAAAATATGGCCCAAAAGCAATATGGCCGAATATATTTGATCTTTATTTTGGCCTTTGGCTTCCCGTCAAACGATTTTTTGAGCCAAAATATGTCTAAAATTTCTGCACGAATACAATACTTTATCTTCTATGGAAGAGAAAGTAAAAAGAAGTGAGCCCTTAATAGACACCTCGCGCCGCGCCGGCAGGGAAGAGGGCACGACACGGGTAACGCCTCCTGCATGACGTAACGTTAAAATTGTCTTGAGACATATTTTTGATCTAATAACAGCCTCTTGTCACTTCAAATTAGCCGGATAATGATGACTGAAATATTTACAGAGTCACTTCAGTGGTGTGGGCTCGCATGAGCAGCAAGGGTCGACAAAAAGGTTTTACTCTTTGTCGACACATAGCAAACAAGACGACACAAACAATCGTGTTACACACTCAAAACACTCAAGGCACACATAGCAAACAAGACGACACAAACAATCGTGTCAAGGCACACATAGCAAACAAGACGACACAAACAATCGTGTTACACACTCAAGGCACACATAGCAAACAAGACGACACAAACAATCGTGTTACACACTCAAGACACACATAGCAAACAAGACGTCACAAACAATCGTGTTACACACTCAAGACACACATAGCAAACAAGACGACACAAACAATCGTGTTACACACTCAAGACACACATAGCAAACAAGACGACACAAATAATCGTGTTACACACTCAAGACACATCACAAACAATCGTGTTACACACTCAAGACACACATAGCAAACAAGAGGACACAAACAATCGTGTTACACACTCAAGACACACATAGCAAACAAGACGACACAAACAATCATGGTACACACTCAAGGCACACATGCACTACACACACATCATTCAGTACGTATTTAATATAAAAACTACATGCTGATTCCATCAATTGATCAGTGTGTAATATTTTGGATTCAACTTAATAATTTAATACAAGTTTCTACATAGCCATACATTATCACACATAAATTCATATATCTATAATCAATGGGCAGAATTAAATTTTAAGGGGGAGGTAGCGGATAAGTCAACAACAGGTGCCGCTACCTCAAAACATACTAGTAATCACTAATAACAGCAAACCGCAATTTGTCTCTCAATTTGTGGGTCTATTGAACGAAGAACAGGATGATGGTGGTAGATTAAGGGTTACACAACAACATTACAAAATATTCTATGAGACCCGATGTTGTATATTGCTCGACACTGCAATAATTGCCTCGGGACTTTTCTTTTCTTTGCAATAAACGTCGCATGTCACATCTCATTTGCTGGCTTGTGATGGTGGCGCCAGAGGTAGAGTTAGAGGAACTCCAGAGGTAGAGGAATGATGAATTCGTGCAGAAATTTAACAAGTCTTCCTCTAGAGGTCATCATGTTCATGAATGAACGTTTGGAATCGACAATTAACAACCCTCCTCAAAATGGTATTTGTCGCTTCACCTACGAAGAATTTTGAAATCGAATACAGCATTTTGCCATTCAGTGTTGACAAATTTGATGTAGGCCAAACTTGGGATCTAATTGTTTGTCACTGACAGACCCTTAACTTTTGAACGGCTAGGAATTTTTGAATTTTGAATTTGGCTTAACGTCTCTTCAACATCTATTGGTCATTCAAGACGGGGGTTTCACCCTCCATTCGCTGGAAACTTACAAACCAGCTACTCACATTGACATCGCTCAGCCTGGGTTAGTCCGGAAAAATAACCAGCATCACGAGGTCCCGAATGTCAACTTAGATTCAGTGATCTATCGGGAACTTGTGTGTTCAACATGCCATTGACGCTGGCTTGGAAAAGCTCTAGGGATAGATGACCAATCGAATGGTTATAGTGAGATCCAGGTTCGACCCCCGGAATTTATTGTCAAAGTGTCGATTTCTCAAGAAATTTTAATGGAATAGTACAAATATTTTTTGTTCATATAAAAGTAAAAATAAAAAAAGGAAAAGTAAATCTTTCAATTTTTTTTTTTAAAAATATTCGGGGGCGGAGCTAGAGGGGTTTAAAGTTACATTTTATCTCATTTTTCCGCAGCCGTTTTGAAATAGTTCATTTTCGGGTAGATAATCTGAAGTAAGTTGTTTTGCGGGGCCGTACCAAGATTTTTTTCGGAGGGGGCGAAGCATTGACAGCCATGCCAGGACTAACACCTGAAAATGATGATGATGGAAGGTGATGTTGTTTTTGTTGTTGATGTTGTTGTGGTTTTAATATTATAAGTCACGTGCAAAGTAGAGTATTTTCATTAAAAAAAAAAAAAANNNNGGGGGGGGGGGGGGTTGGACCCATTGGACCACCCCTGTGTACGCCTTGTCGACATCGGAAATTTCAGTCCATTACAATATTGCCTTTTTTATAGAATGGAAAGAAGTAAAAACAGAATGTGTGTGCTACTCGTACTTGTAGCTGAAACAGTGACTAGGTTCAAACAGAATGTGTGTAGCTACCTAGCTACTCGTACTTGTAGCTGAAACAGTGACTAGGTTCAAACACAATGTGTGTAGCTACTCGTACTTGTAGCTGAAACAGTGGGTAGGTTAAAACAGAATGTGTGTAGCTACCTAGCTACTCGTACTTGTAGCTGAAACAGTGACTAGGTTCAAACACAATGTTTGTAGCTACTCGTACTTGTAGCTGAAACAATGGGTAGGTTAAAACGGAATGTATGTAGCTACCTAGCTACTCGTACTTTTAGCTGAAACAGTGACTAGGTTCAAACAGAATGTGTGTAGCTACTCGTACTTGTATCTGAAACAGTGGATAGGTTAAAACAGAATGTGTGTAGCTACCTAGCTACTCGTACTGGTAGCTGAAACAGTGACTAGGTTCAAACAGAATGTGTGTAGCTACTCGTACTCGTAGCTGAAACAGTGGGTAGGTTAAAACAGAATGTGAGTAGCTGCTAGTATACTTGTAGCTGAAACAGAGGGTAGGTTAAAACAGAATGTGTGTAGCTACTCGTAGCTGAAACAGTGGGTAGGCTAAAACAGAATGTGTGTAGCTACTCGAACTTGTAGCTGAAACAGTGGGTAGGTTAAAACAATATGTGTGTAGCTACTCGTACTTGTAGCTGAAACAGTGAGTAGGTTCAAGTACGCCTCCTTACTAAGAGTTCTTGTATTTTGTGGGAGTTTAACTTTTAAAAAGTTAATAATCTAAATTTGAAATGAGATCAAACTTTTTCACAACATGTAAACCAAATAAAAACCTATTCCTCCCCTCCCTACTACTCTCCCCTCCCCACTCTTTACTAGAAAGTAGAAGGCAAAGTTGATGTACGTGACTATTCTATACGTCGAGAGCTTTCCTATTTCTAAAGTGCTTGCTGTTCACTCCATGATGTGGCAACAAGAATATGTTGTAAAATAAGTTGGGGCATTACAAAAAAAAGCCTAACCAACGTCAATGACACGTTGGATACACCAGTTCCCATTAGATCACTGAACTTTAAATCTTTGAATAACATGTTAATTATGATGGAATGATTCAAAACTAGTTTCTTCATAAATAATTATAAATAGTGTTTTTAGTAAGTGTCATGGGCGTAGGAACGGGGGGGCAGCTGTCCCCCGCTAGAAATTCCAAGAGTATGCAGCACGGAAGGGGCAACTTAGATTTACACTAGATAAAATGATTTTTGGAAGCAAAAAAGTCATCAAGTACCGAAATACGATAAATGCCATATTTTGTCCCTAATCCAACAGCCCCACTGTGAACAATCAAATGTAACTGTGGCAAACTTGTCACATCGTTGAATTATATTTGGTAAATTTGGTGGGAAAATTCAAAAAAATTAACAAACGTAACGTTTTTTTTTCGGCTTTCCGTCTATTTTTCCATTGTAAAACCAATATTATTTTCCTTGTAACAGTAGTTCCTTGAGTATGTCACAATAGGTATAGCTAACGCGTTGATGGTTTTGAAGAGGCATTTTGATTGTTTTCGGGTACCCCGATTGCAGTCCGCCGCATTCATCTTGTTTCCCTGCGATCACTACCGGCTCGCATGCTGTCACTTCTAGCGGTGGCTCCAGAGGTGCCTTAGTGCCCCCAGGAGGTAGCGTTTTTCAGAGGTCTGAATAAAAATCCTTTTTTCTCCATTGGGAGATCGCAGTTGATGTTCATGTGGTATTAAAATGTTACCACACTACTTCCTGGGACGTTACTGATACTTGTAACTATCCAGGGATCATCAACCACTTGCTCGGGCCCTGGAGTCGCTCCCCCCCCCATAAACTTAATCATCAGTTACCCCTGGGGGTTTATTATGAAATAAGTAAAGATTTTCTTTATCGCCCCCCCTCCCTCCCGACATGAAAATCTCACCTGCCCCCCCCTAGGCCAGATACTGGCTACGCCCTTGGTAAGTGTTTTGTTTTAATTTATTTAAAAGTTAATATCAATGTAGTTAAACAACGACAAGGGAGATTTTATTTGTTAGGCGACCACTTAGCTTTACGCTTCATGCTGGCTATTACCGACCAAACCCATACTGGATGAGGTCAATGTGAGTAGCTGGTTTGTAAATTTCAGCGAGTAGAGACTAAAACGTCGCCTCATACGACCTTAGATGTTAAAAAGATGTTAAGTTAAGAAAAACTCAAGGAAGATTAATGTCACGTCTCGTTAATTTTGCAAACGATACCGGCAGATCAAATGTTTAAGTCAATACATTGTCCATTGTCTTCTGCAGTATGATCGGAGATTGTCGGAGGAGACAGGAGAACTATTTTGAAATTTGAGAATGTACAAATATGCGCCGCAATCCGTCGTATATAACTTGTTGAGATTTTTCGACCAAGATTGGGGGAAAAACGTCAACCCATTTGATCCCGATTTTCTCTCTCTGCAATGACTGCTATAGCCACTTGGGATGATACAGAAAAGCTATCAGCAGTAAGGCCAAGTCGCATTATCATCTGGTCAATATCTTATATAGAGGATAACATACCATGCTTCGTCTGAGTTTGAACCCGAGACCCTGCATTACCAGGTAAAAGTTGTGACCACTGAGCGACCGGGGCTAATAGCTACCGTGATGATAAGTAAAATAAAAGTCAGGTGGAAATACTATTCCAGAATTTCCAACTAACGCAACAGTCATTTTAAGCATAGAACAATCAAATAATTGAAAATGAGGATATCTTACCATTAGGTACTTAAACCATCTGGTCCTTTCAACACCGTATATTCTAGAATTTCCACGTAACAATAATAATATTTTTTTATTTATTTTTCATTCTTTCATACATATACAAAGGTACTTTTCCTAAGCATTTTTATGCTTCTAAGGAAAGTCAATAACTTTATGTATCACTGATGGGCCATCATTCCCAACAGAAAATGACAAGCTCACCAAAGATACAATTACAATTTAAAGTGATATAAAAAACAATAATAATAGTAAAATTAACACAAAACAATATTGTCAATATGTCTTCTTTTTTTTAATTTGGCTTAACGTGTCTTTAACTGGTCATTCAAGACTGGGGTTTTACCCTCCATTCGCTGGAAACTTGCAAACCAGCTATCCACATTGACCTCATCCAGCCTGGGTTGGGTCGGAAAAAAGAGCCAACGATACGTGGTGTTCCCAAGCGGTCACCCATTCAAGTACTGACCAAGCCCGGCGATGCATAACTTCAGTGATCTGACGTGACCAATATGTGTTAACAATTCACATTTTAAATCTGCATAGTTTTCCACATTTAGCAAAGAATTTTCCATGCTATTTAAAAAAGTGGATACGAAATAAAAAAAATTTAGCACCTTGGAATTCCGGGTCCCTCCAAAACCCCCGGACCCAGGGGGATTCCCCCATTCTCACCCCCCTCTCGTTGGGCCTGTCCATGAAGGTAATATATGCCCAGGAATTTTTTTTTTAGTTTTTTGCCGTAATTTGAATTCATCCTGGCCACAGAAAAAGCTTGTCGTCGGATGTAATATGGAATGCTTGTTTTTTTACGATATTAATAATAATACTGCTTATTTATACTGCTCGAATGAGACTAACGAGTCCCTTTACCCCAGCAGTAAGCTTGTACTATTATTGTGGTCAAATTCTCAATTAATTGAGAGGATAAAATCCTACCTTGGCTGGGGTTCGAACCCGCGACCTCCTGATTACCAGGCGAACGCTTGACCACTGAGCTACCAAGGCAGGTTAATCTTGGTTGTGTTAACAATTCACATTTTAAATCTGCATAGTTTTCCACATTTAGCAAAGAATTTTCCATGCTATTTAAAAAAGTGGATACGAAATAAAAAAAATTTAGCACCTTGGAATTCCGGGTCCCTTCAAAAACCCCGGACCCAGGGGCCCAAATATTTCTTCCAAGATATTCTTCTTGGAAGAAATATTTCAAAACAATAACATATGTATGTAGATGGTAAACATTCAGAATTTTCTCCTCATATCCACAATTTGGCCCGAAAATACTTTTGATAACATTAGTCATTATAGAAAAATCAAATAATTGGAAATGAGGATGTCTTACCTTTACTTAAACCATCTGGTCCTTTCAACACCGTACATTCTTCAATGTTACCAAACGGAGCAAATAGCTGTCGGACATCATCTTCTGTTTGTTGTTTACTCAGCATTCCCACAAACAATTTCTTGTCTGGAAAGATGGAACAAAAGACAACAATCATATTATTCAACCAACAAAATGAGGGAACATTTGGAGGAACATGATCCTGATGTCGCTGATCCAAAGAAGAAAGAGACAGAAGAAGTAGCAAATATCACCATGTTAATGAGGATTAGAATTTAAACGTCTGTTTGTGTTGTCGCTGATCCAAAGAAGAAAGAGACAGAAGAAGTAGCAAATATCACCATGTTAATGAGGATTAGAATTTAAACGTCTGTTTGTGTTGTCGCTGATCCAAAAAAGAAAGAGACAGAAGAAGTAGCAAATATCACCATGTTAATGAGGATTAGAATTTAAACGTCTGTTTGTGTTGTCGCTGATCCAAAAAAGAAAGAGACAGAAGAAGTAGCAAATATCACCATGTTAATGAGGATTAGAATTTAAACGTCTGTTTGTGTTGTCGCTGATCCAAAAAAGAAAGAGACAGAAGAAGTAGCAAATATCACCATGTTAATGAGGATTAGAATTTAAACGTCTGTTTGTGTTGTCGCTGATCCAAAAAAGAAAGAGACAGAAGAAGTAGCAAATATCACCATGTTAATGAGGATTAGAATTTAAACGTCTGTTTGTGTTGTCGCTGATCCAAAAAAGAAAGAGACAGAAGAAGTA
Organism: Pachypsylla venusta; assembly: GCA_012654025.1. Taxonomy (NCBI): domain Eukaryota; kingdom Metazoa; phylum Arthropoda; class Insecta; order Hemiptera; family Aphalaridae; genus Pachypsylla; species Pachypsylla venusta. The sequence continues at coordinate 19,912,324 of CM022883.1, read as the reverse complement.
GCAAATATCACCATGTTAATGAGGATTAGAATTTAAACGTCTGTTTGTGTTGTCGCTGATCCAAAAAAGAAAGAGACAGAAGAAGTAGCAAATATCACCATGTTAATGAGGATTAGAATTTAAACGTCTGTTTGTGTTGTCGCTGATCCAAAAAAGAAAGAGACAGAAGAAGTAGCAAATATCACCATGTTAATGAGGATTAGAATTTAAACGTCTGTTTGTGTTGTCGCTGATCCAAAAAAGAAAGAGACAGAAGAAGTAGCAAATATCACCATGTTAATGAGGATTAGAATTTAAACGTCTGTTTGTGTTGTCGCTGATCCAAAAAAGAAAGAGACAGAAGAAGTAGCAAATATCACCATGTTAATGAGGATTAGAATTTAAACGTCTGTTTGTGTTGTCGCTGATCCAAAAAAGAAAGAGACAGAAGAAGTAGCAAATATCACCATGTTAATGAGGATTAGAATTTAAACGTCTGTTTGTGTTGTCGCTGATCCAAAAAAGAAAGAGACAGAAGAAGTAGCAAATATCACCATGTTAATGAGGATTAGAATTTAAACGTCTGTTTGTGTTGTCGCTGATCCAAAAAAGAAAGAGACAGAAGAAGTAGCAAATATCACCATGTTAATGAGGATTAGAATTTAAACGTCTGTTTGTGTTGTCGCTGATCCAAAAAAGAAAGAGACAGAAGAAGTAGCAAATATCACCATGTTAATGAGGATTAGAATTTAAACGTCTGTTTGTGTTGTCGCTGATCCAAAAAAGAAAGAGACAGAAGAAGTAGCAAATATCACCATGTTAATGAGGATTAGAATTTAAACGTCTGTTTGTGTTGTCGCNAGGTACCCCACCAAGACTGCGTGTTGGTGAAGAGAGTGAGGAAATCAGACTAAAATTTTGAAATCGTTTTGGGTGGGGTCGGAATTTAAAGTCATTAGGTATTTCGAAGAACGGAAGAGCGGATAGCGGGGCCCAAAATAGATTTCATGTCTTTTTTGGGGTGATGACTTGGCGGGGAATTTTTATAGCACGCAGTGGTATTTTTGGGGGGTTATTATTATTATATTTCATTTAAATTGGTGTGTTGACCGATTAGGCGGCAAAGGTGATCATCACGGAGGACAACAGGATTTTTTTTACATATTCAATTCTTGGATTGCAGGTAACTTGAAACGTAAAATATCAAATTTTGATATTTTACGTTTGATGGGGGAGGGGGGGGGAATTCCAAAGGTTCACTATTGTCTTTCTATAAGTTTCATTTGTTGTGTGCACACAAAATTCCTTGCACACAGATAGCAATAAAAGTCGAAATTATTATTTCTTTTAATGTATAAAAAGAAATGACAACTAGGGAGGAGGAGGAGGGGGCGCACAAATAAAAAACTTTACAAAGGAACTTCGCCAGACTTGGGGAAGAGATAAACTTTCCTGGGCGTCAACGCGAATAAATGTTAAATGTACATAAGTACAGAATTGTGCTTTGAATTATAAGTTAGGAGGGATCTGCAACCTTTCAGCTTATATTTATGTCTTTCCAGAAGCAGAAGGAAGACAACATCCAGTAAGGAGGCTTCTGCAACCTTACTACTTATATGACTCTTTAGACGTAGAAGGACAACATCCAGTGCAACCTTACTACTTATATGACTCTTTAGACGTAGAAGGACAGCATCCAGTAAGAAGGGTTCTGCAACCTTACTACTTATATGACTCTATAGACGTAGAAGGACAGCATCCAGTAAGAAGGGTTCTGTAACCTTACTACATATATGTCTCTATAGAAGTGTAAGGACAGCATCCGGTAAGAAGGGTTCTGCAACCTTACTATTTATATGACTCTTTAGACGTAGAAGGACAGCATCCAGTAAGAAGGATTCTGCAACCTTACTACTTATATGTCTCTATAGACGTAGAAGGACAGCATCCAGTAAGAAGGGCACTACAACCTTACTACTTATATGTCTCTATAGACGTAGAAGGACAGCATCCAGTAAGAAGGGTTCTGCAAGCTTACTACTTATATGTCTCTATATAGAAGAACAGCATCCGGTAAGGAGGGTTCTGCAACCTTACTACTTATATGTCTCTATAGAAGTGTAAGGACAGCATCCGGTAAGAAGGGTTCTGCAACCTTACTACTTACATGCCTCTAAATAGTATTAGAAGGACAGCATCCGGTAAAGAGGGTTCTGCAACCTTACTACTTATATGTCTCTATAGAAGTGTAAGGACAGCATCCAGTAAGGAGAGTTCTGCAACCTTACTACTTACATGTCTCTAAATAGTATTAGAAGGACAGCATCCGGTAAGAAGGGTTCTGCAACCTTACTACTTACATGCTTCTAAATAGTATTAGAAGGACAGCATCCGGTAAGGAGGGTTCTGCAACCTTACTACTTATATGTCTCTAAATAGTATTAGAAGGACAGCATCCGGTAAGGAGGGTTCTGCAACCTTACTACTTACATATCTCTAAATAGTATTAGAAGGACAGCATCCGGTAAGGAGGGTTCTGCAACCTTACTACTTACATGCCTCTAAATAGTATTAGAAGGACAGCATCCGGTAAGGAGGGTTCTGCAACCTTACTACTTACATGTCTCTAAATAGTATTAGAAGGACAGCATCCGGTAAGGAGGGTTCTGCAACCTTACTACTTACATGACTCTTTAGAAGTAGAAGGACAGCATCCAGTAAGGAGGGATCTGCAACCTTTCAACTTAAATTTATGTCTTTCCAGAGGCAGAATGAAGACAACATCCGGTAAGAAGGGTTCTGCAACCGTACTACTTACATGACTCTTTAGAAGTAGAAGGACAGCATCCAGTAAGGAGGGATCTGCAACCTTTCAACTTATATTTAATATGTCTTTCCAGAGGCAGAAGGAAGACAACATCCGGTAAGGAGGGTTCTGCAACCGTACTGCTTAGTCAGTTGAATGACCTTGTACTTATGCCTTTCCGGAAGTACAAGAAAATTTCGGAAGGAGGACCAACCAGCAAAAAAAAGAAAGATAATGGTGACGGAAAAGAGGAAGGAGAAATAAGAAATAAAAAAAAAAAAAAATCCGAACGAATGCCTGAAATTCTAAAAATATTTCCCCCTCTCCTTGAAAAACAATAAATCTTGCAGCTAATTTATCACTCCCCAATAAATAAAATCTAGAAGCAACCACCTATATTTGTCGANTCACATGAATTTTTTTTTAAAATAATGTCTAGAGCCGACAGGGATCATTCAAAGTATTGGAAATTTTATTTAACCACTGTTTTTAAACTTTTATTCAGATGATAATGGGCCCATTTGGGTGCGTTTTTCTCAGGGGCCGCGTCAGTGGGGCCCAATAAGCTCCTTCAATTGACTATCGATTTAAAAGAAAACAGTCCCTTTTTTATTCACTTAAAATTCAAAACAATTGATGTCTAGAGCCTAAAGGGATTATTGGACTCATTATAAGTGTTTTTCAGCTTGTAGTCGGAGCCCCCCCCCTCCCTTTAAGCAAGATTTCAGTGTTTTATCATTTAAAACTACGTTACAATACGTTGTATTGTCTTCCCTAAAGCGACATCGTTTTGGAGCACTTATATAGTTAAAAAGTTCAAACTTTCGGATTTTTCTCTTTACCTGAATATCAATTGCTAACTTTGTGCAAAATTTCAGCGGTCTATGTATACGGGAAGTGCCTGAAACTTTTGATGATGAGTGAATCAGTCAATATGTCAGTCAGTCAATCAGTCAGTCAGTGAGTATCCAAAAGTGCCAACTTTGAATTTACCTATCTCCTGTCCGGGTTAATATTAACTTTTGAAGTTTATCCTGTAGTATTGTACTATACTACGGAATGTATGTTCAAAATTTCAATGATCTATCCCTTGTAGAACCGGATATCTGACGGTGTGAAACTCCTGATGAATTCTTTCGTGTAAAGATACACTGGCGCTTTCCGGAACTTGGCCTGGCGCACTGCTGTACGCTCAGATTTGTCGTAAACATTGAATTTTCTAAATAGGAGCCGTGCTCACCTTCTAGGGCTCGGTTCCACCAAAAATTTAAACTCAAGCTTTAATATCTCAATCTGAAAATTGTTGTTGAATTTAATAACCGGAGGGAAGCAAGGCAAAACAGCTCGTTCTATTGTATAATCAGAGAACTACAAAATCATATCATCAGAAAGAAACTACTACAAAAGAAAGATAAAAGAAGAATTGGAAATTATAAGAGACAGAAATAAGAAAACAGATTTAATGAACAATATGATATATTTTAAAAGTAGAAATATGTTCCAATATGTTCGATAAATTAAAAAGAAATCTATATATATATATATATNTCCAATATGTTCAAAAAAAAAAAAAAGTTTATATAAAAATAATAACTCTCTCTCTACCATCCGAATACAAATCAGAGTCAGTCTACTTGAGAATGTCGTAGCAGATGAAAGCGCTCGTGACTCGCCTTATTATTTGCAGTTGACACACAATATTTTATTGAAATTTATATTTTATCTATCAAATATGAACAAGAAATTATGAATAAACTTAGAGCTATGTTATTCCAAACGTTTATTTCGGATCAAAAATGATTTGGTGCATCGGTACATACCAAGAGCACACTTAGATAGACGAAAAATTTTCCAATGATCTTTTTGATGTATCCACCACAACAATGGAATGAAGTTATGAGTTTGCTTGAGGAGAATTTCTTCCTTGTGAGGAGTTAACTGAATAGCTGTTGGTGGTTGCAGGCCAAACTACACCTTAGCCCTGTTGTAAAAGTACGAGTTAGGAGAGTGCTTCTCAAAGTAGATCTCAAAATCAAATCCAATCACCGATATTCCCGGAATATTGATCAACGATATTTAATAAAATTATGGACTATCACTTAGTCATGAGTTGTTGAGCGGTTAACCTTATTGGTCAAGACTCGCCAATGGTCGCGTCGTGTCGGATACTTACAGTAACATATACAGCATAGAACTAATCTTGATTGACCTTGAAGTATTTTTTTTTTAAAGGAAAGGTTTACTAATTTTTTTATGATTCCTTAAGATTTCTATCTGAACCATCAAATTTGTCGGTTTTAATAATTTTGTCAAAAATGTTGTCTCATTGTAAATTAGGTTTTTTTTTAAAAAAAAATANTTTTAAAAAAAAAAAAATAATTTATGTTACCAATTTTGTTATTACATACAATATCAGGCTGATGAGTTAGGTTTCACAAATATGAGATCTTGTCTTTTAAAACTTAAAAGGTCAAGAGAGTGTTAAATCTCTTTAAATTGTCAAAGAATGAAGGCTTCCTCTTAATTTTTGGACATAAGTTGCTGACAACTTTTTTTCTACGACAAAAAACACTAGCCATAATTCGGTGAAATGCCGGGTGAGTTATCGTAAAATTTGAGAGATGAAAGTGTGACAATCTTTCAGTGCGCAATAATCCTAACTAGTGGGCGCAGCACTTGGAATTCCGAAGGGAAATGCCGCCACAATTAATAATAATGACAGTCTCTGGAGACTGGTTCCGCTTAAAATGAGTTTCAGTTGATCCTGGGGTTTGAGAAGCTAGGTGTCGGTCAGAGCATGTAGAATGCTGGTTGCTTATATAAAGATAATTGGAGTTAGGAAAGACTCAATTTATTGACAACCGCATTCATCCTGGGGTTCGAGAAGCTAGGTGTCGGTCAGAGCATGTAGAATGCTGGTTGCTGGTAAAAAGATAATTGGAGTTAGGACAGACTCAATTTATTGACAACCGCATTCATCCTGGTGTTCGAGAAGCTAGGTGTCGGTCAGAGCATGTAGAATGCTGGTTGCTGTATAAAGATAATTGGAGTTAGGAAAGACTCAGTTTATTGACAACCGCATTCATCGAGGGGTTCGAGAAGCTAGGTGTCGGTCAGAGCATGTAGAATGCTGGTTGCTGGTATAAAGATAATTGGAGTTAGGACAGACTCAATTTATTGACAACCGCATTCATTCTGGGGTTCGAGAAGCTAGGTGTCGGTCAGAGCATGTAGAATGCTGGTTGCTGGTAAAAAGATAATTGGAGTTAGGACAGACTCAATTTATTGACAATCGCATTCATGTCGGGGATTGCGAGGCTAGCTGTCGGTCATAACATGTAGAATGCTGGTTGCTCTTATAAAGATAATTGGAGTTAGGAAAGACTCAATTTATTGACAATCGCATTCATGTCGGGGATTGCGAGGCTAGCTGTCGGTCATAACATGTAGAATGCTGGTTGTTCTTATAAAGATAATTGGAGTTAGGAAAGACTCAATTTATTGACAACCACATTATTAATGACGATGTCTCCCTAAACTGAGCATCTCTCTGCGTAAGAAAAACATCGAGAATGTGATAGAGCTTACGAAGTGATATCTGATATGATGATCATTGAAAATATGCTTTGACAGGAAAATGGAGAAAAGTTTTGGACAAGTGATGACGTGGATCAAGAGTGAACAGAAAATGACATTGTAAAGTTTCTCTGGAGGTTGCAGGGCTCCCCTTAGCAAACATTGGAGACGGAATCTGAATTTTAATCATCTATACTTATAAAACGCAAAGCCGAGTTGGAATATACTGTCCCACTGACCGACTGACTCACTGATAATCAACGTAGCTTCACGATGCCTAAACCNAGCGGGTTTTTTTTGCAATATTTTTCTGTTTACTATAAGAAGAAAAAGTTTATATTATTATTAGAATAAACATAGACGGACAAAATCATTATGTCGCGATTTTAGTGATCCCTCTTCTAGATTCAATATATTCGATGAAATCTTATTCTTTTCATAGGTGTGCATGTGCAAAATGTCTGCTGTTATCATAACGTGACTTGGGTTACAAAAAAAGAGTTTTTCACATATTTTTATAGAATCTAGAAGCTCATGAACAACTCAAAACACACAGAAGTACAAAGACACTAAAAAATATGATATTCTAAAGGTTTCGAAGACCCTAACTAAAGAAAGACAAATGTTTTGTGGATTAGAAATGAAGAAGTTGAGAATCATCTTGGAGACCCCATGCTGCGTCATGTACAATACGAACCTGGCCAGGTTGTTATGGGAGAGCGAGCGAGACAGAGAAAGAGAGAATACACACACACACACCATGAGATGATGAAGATAAAAATGTGTTTAATATATTCCCCTGCATCTTAATCATGAAGACTTAGAAGAAAAGTTCAACCACATTGCTCAGATTAGAGAAGTGACGAAACTGGACAATTTAATATACTCATCCACCCTGACATCTTGAAACCTAAAATTGACAATCAGTACGATACAGAATTGAAAAAATATATTGACCGAAGATGTAAAGATTTGTCTGAACTCAACGTAGGAGAGAAAGTCTATTTTCAGAAAAGGCCTGGTGAGACATGGATTCCGGCAAGAGTCACGGAAATGGTGCAACCTAGGTCATACAGAGTTGAAAATGCAGACGGTGTTCTTTATAGAAGAAATCGAGAACACATACAGGCCTGGTGAGACATGGATCCCGGCAAAAGTTACGGAAATGGTGCAACCTAGGTCATACAGAGTTGAAAATGCAGACGGTATTCTTTATAGAAGAAATCGAGAACACATCCTACAGCAGAACACGTCTCCATTGAAAACTGTAGTCAATCAAAGAAAAATGACGTTACGTCAAAGAAACAGTCTTAAACCTCCTCAAAAGTTTGTTCCGTGAAGGGAAGGATGTTATGACAGCGTACTATTATGTATGCTGGCCTAATCGAACTGGTAGTAAAATTAGGACCATTTCAATTATTGATCATATCTGATTCCCCCAATGTAACATCAACAATTTGAAACACACTCTAAGATGAAAAGAATTTGGCCCCCTTCTCCACTTGACAAAGTTTAATCGGTGCAAGACTACGTGCTTTATCGGGAAACATTATAAGTGTGGGAGTGAGGAAAAGTGTTTGGAAAGGGAAAATATCTATAAATAGGCTTAAACCAAGGTGTCTCTTTTTTAATCGAATCAAAGTTCTTTCGAGGGGTTTTCCGTTCACATTATTTTTCTTTTAACTTATTTTATTTTCCTAATAGAAACATTTAATGAGATTTGTTGATTGTTTTAATGGGCTCGAATGCAGTGAAGGATTGTCCTATTGTCTGGAATTTAAGTAGCTTTACTTTAAGGTGATTCATTTAAAATAGGACTTTTCCTTTGTATAAACAAGTGCCGGAGATAAGAACTCAATTTGAGCTACAAGGGCTCAATTTTAACAATAAAAAAATAGAGATGCGTCATGAGTGTTTGATTAGATCAATTGAGCCAAATCACTTTGCTGATCCATTGACTCATGAATCACAATTACAACCTGAATACATCACAATCATAGTCTACCTAGTAGGTAAACTCTGTAGGTAGAGCCATGAGTATACAGAGAACGGAGAAAGAAACAAGTACCTAGTAGGTAGACTCTGTAGGTAAGAACAGAGAAATAAAAAAAATAAAAATGCAGAGTGAGAGAGAGCAGCTGTAGGCAAGTGAAATAGAATGAGACAGGTATGTGTGGTCTCTTCGTGTGCTGATTATGGAATGATCCAAGGTTATATCTTGTGTGTTGTTTTGTTTCTTCTTCTACTCTTTGATCGATGGTTCGTAATGCAAGAAAGCTCGCACAAAAGAGAATGGAAAAAATTAGTGACTCATTGAGTGATTAATGAAAATGATTAGATCATTTTACTGAGTGATTCATTAGTGATCTAATCACTCAAAAGACTCATAAATCACATCTCTAATAAAAAATGACCTCCAAGAAATAGATCGATTTTTTTTAAAAGTGCTGGATATACGCGGAGATTATTTAGTGTAATGACCGTTGCAAACTTGATTTTCAATTTTTGTTCCCTGTCTCCGCAAAGCGGCATTTACCGCTAAGAGAAAAAAAAATCTGCCAATGTGACACATGGGTTTATTATTTTCCTCGCTAAAAAAATAACTCCCCCCCCCCCCAAAAAAAAAAAANAAAAAAAATAACCCCCCCCCCCAAAAAAAAAAAAATTAGACCCCAAATTTGACATACCTACCAAATTTCATATCTCTAGCTCTTAATACCATTCTCTTTTTAGAAAGCAATACTGAAAACCGCTAAAAAGCGGAAAAAATCGCCAAAGGTATATATATTCGATTGTACCCAAAAGTTTCAATTAGAGCCCAGAAGGAACCTACAAACCAAATTTCATCCAAATCGGTCAGTGCTAAGTGGCAAAAGTGCCTATGACCACGTATGGGGGACAAACGGATTTTTTTTTATTCCATTTTTTGGATTCACCGTGCCTTCAATCGTAAAATATCAAATTTTGAGGGGGGGTAATTTTTTTTCTCTCTCGAGACGATTCCAAATTCCATTATTGAAAAAATTAAACGGTGAACCGATGTAGAACAACCGGACACCCTGCATATTAAAATATTGGAAAAGTAAAATCATCTAATTACTATCCCCTCCCCCTGCCTCAATAATTTTATTTCCTCTGTCGACTGTGAATGATTTTTCGTTTTTAAAAAAATAATAAAAAAAATATTTAATGCCGGAGATATTTTATAATCTTTGATTCCTATATTTTCCACTTTTTTTTTTAAAAAAAAATCAAAAACAAACTTTTCAGTCATTTTCATTATTTTTTATAAATGACCTACCAATAAGTCTGGAGCCACCGATTTTTTTTAAAAAAAAATCACCACAATCTATTATTTATTACTTTTGATAGTTTTTAATATCCAAAATATCGAAATATTTTTTGTACATTTCGGTGCAATACATGACCACAAATGACCCATAAAACAGAAAAAATGATACCCATGAGCGCACAGGGTTGTCTCTTTTTCTTCCTATAAGTGCACAAGTTATAGTTAGTGCAACGCCCTCTACATTCCCACTTGAGAGAGCAACGTCATTTTGTACTATTCCTTACGTTCGCAATAGTTCCACCCAACCAAAGTGGTTATAGAAAACGTTTATACAGCAATGCCTCGATTGCATATCACTAACTGCTGATTTTTATGGAAAGGAAACGAAAATTAAATTAAGTAGGATTACTTTTGAAGATTATAACGATTTTGTCTAATCCTCTCTAAAAAGGGTAAGAGCTAGAGACTTGATAAATGGAAGATCTTAATATATAAATCAGAATTTGTGTGTATACCTATGTATCTACAGGGTGTCCCATTTTAAACGGCCATCTCAATTTATTCCGAAACGGTTGGAGTGACAAAAAAAATATTCTAACTGACTTGTCAAGGTTGTCCTTCAAGGTCAGATGAAGGTCAACTTCTTTTTCTTAAATAAGACGACCTGAATTGTATTACATTTTCGGATTCCCCATTTAATTCTTCGTTCATTTGACTATTCACTTCATGTTTTTGTTAAAAAATTTTGCGCCAATTTTGGGAATGTTTTTTGGTCTGACATACCCGTGTGGCATATTGAATGAAAACTCTTGCCATTTCCTATATGATGGTTTCCTTTTTTCACTTGTTTGTTCATTTTATATAAAAAAATCAATCTTGCAATGCATTTCAACATGCCACACTGGTATGTCAGACCAAAAAACATTCCCAAAATTGGCGCAAAAAAGTTCAACGAAAACATGAAGTGAATAGTCAAATGAACGAAGAATTAAATGGGGAATCCGAAAATGTAATACAATTCAGGTCGTCTCATTTAAGAAAATAAAGTTGACCTTCATTTGACCTGGTCATCATAATACGTCCCCCTCTTTTTTATGAACATTCAGTTAGAATAATTTTTTGTGACTCCAATGGTTTCGGAATAAATTGAGATGGCATTTTAAAATGGGACACCCTGTATGTACCATGGACCTATGTATGAGGGATTGTCTGTTACAATACCACAGCCCAAACGGTAGCAGATAGCGACTTCATGATCAAAATTATGATCTACAAGCCCCCCCCCCCCAAAAATCATGATCTACAACCACAGGAAAATTATCAGAATTAAAATATATCGGCCAAATTTAAAATTTATATACTTATGAGGATACAATAACGGAAATAAGAAACACAAGAGGAAAAATAAATATTAGAATGTAAACCAGAAGGTAAAAGGGGCAGAGGAAGACCAAGACAAACTTATGAGGATACAATAACGAAAATAGCAAAAACAAGAGAAAAAACAAATATTAGAATATAAACCAGAAGGAAAAAGAGGCAGAGGGGGACCAAGACAAACTTATGAGGATACAATAACGAAAATAGCAAAAACAAGAGGAAAATCCTATCCTGACCTCAGGAGCATCTCCGGACAAAAAAAGAACCCGAGCTCATTAGGGCATAAGGGAACAAAGTGACAAAGAAGAAGAGGAGGAGTATTGGAACTAGTGACGCTTGAAGAAAAATTTAGATGAAAATGCCTACTTGAAAACGTTTGGTTCTGGGGAACACCGCTAGAACAACAACCATCATGGCCCAATAGGGTCCCCCCATGAACATAATGAATGTCCATACCAAAGAGTAATCCAAATCCATCAAGGCGCTCGAGAGTTATTTTGAAACGAACAGACAGACAATAGACTAGAAGACTTCATTCCGTTCGGAAATAAATACCCGGAATCAAATCTGTTCCGGAGATAGTCTGGCTATTAGTAAAGACCACAAGAAAGTTAGGTCCTAGGGTTTTTAATATTCCTAAGGGGGTTCGTCCTTTGGAAGCGACTACACGCGACTAAAAGCTCACACCAATACGAGCGACTGATCCAAATGCATAACTATATATGTTAGTGTTATACTGTGGCCGAGATTTTAATGACCTACCTCCATTCATTTGGATCAGTCGCTCGTAGTAGCGTGAGCTTGTGCGTAGTCGCTTCCAAAGTACGACCGGTGAAAAAAGGAATTTAAATCCGAATATATGAATCCCCCCCACCTGAAAACACTGTTAATAGTAATATTAGAAATACAATTCACAACATTGATTGTACACCATCATTCCAATGACCAAGACAAGAATATCGAACATAAAATAAAACTCAACAACGACAAGTACCAGGATGAAACAAAACTCACCCCATGTTGACCTATGGCATTAAAGTAAATAGGCCTCTAGTGGTTGCTAGAGCCATTATAGTGGCCACATCTCCCATCTCCCATCTCCCAATTAGTGACATATAAGAAAATATATTAAATTTGCTTGTAGAGCAAGATTGAGCAATGAATATCTCGGAAAATCTTTCGATATAAAAAATATCGTTATTTTAACTTTTCGATACTATATCGATATTTTCTTTCAATTTATCGCTTTTCGATATTTTCAGCCTCTGAGGGTGGTAAAAACGTCCTGCCGTACAATGTGTGAACTGAACCAAGTTATAGAACCCATTCTGCCTTTCAGGACAAATTTATACACACATTCAACAGTTTTTGATCACAATATACCCGTTTTTTCTAATGGTGTCAGTTGTATTTTTGATTCTCTTATCATAACTTTTTTGTGTTCTTTTGATATGGATGTATAAAAAATATCGATATTTTGGTTCGATATTTACCTATATCGATTTGGATATTTCCATTTGATGCCGCAGCCCTAATATCCTGCAGTGGTTGCCAGGTCCAGTCGCGGCCAATGGCCATATAACCTATTGACACTGATGCAACCAGTCGGTGGTATAAATGAGTTTATATTGAATGAATCAATTTTATATACCACTGGTGGTAAAAAAAAAACTAAGCCATAACCCATAACTCAACATGGTCTGAGTGATATTTCAATAACAATAATTTAGCGCAACATAAACAGAATGAATAGCAGTCCTTAAAATGGGCCAAATGTGCATTATACTGTGACCATTTTTTGGGGACTTTTCAATTCTCCATGTTGATTACTTCCTATAGCAATAAAATCATTAACTGTAGATGATATAGATTCCAAGTAACAAGGAGTTCAAAATGTTCAAATATGAACCTTTTAAAGATTAAATAAAAACTGATTATTTGTGTTATGATGACAAAACTTTGGTGCTCCCTGTGGCATTGTAGGATCTTTCCAATATCAATCATTCATACTTATAAAACGCAAAGCCCAGTTGGTATACTGACTGACTGACTGATAATCAACGTAGCCCCACGATGCCTAAACCTAGAGACTTGAAATTTGGCACACAAATCCCTTTTAGTATGAAGCTGCATAAAGGAAAAAAGCAAGTTACCGCAAAAAATGACGCTTTTTAGCGGGTTTCTTTACAAATTTTTTTTTTTTTGCAAAAATTGATTTTTTTCCGGTTTGTCCCCGATTTATGGCCGGTTTTCACCACCGAAAAATCGGAATTGAGAAGTACCACTTCGGGATGAGCGAGAAAGCTGAAATTTAATGGTGTTCCGCAGTACAAAAAGTAATAAATATCCTTGAGAAAATATTGAATTTACTAAATAAGAGCCGTGCTCACGCTGGGGGGTCGATTCCACCAAAAATCCATAATTTAGGACTACGTCATCGGGATGAGCAAGAAAGCTGATGAAATTCAATACGAAGGTGTTCCACTAAAAATCCAAACTCGAGAAACTTTATTGTCGTAATCTCGTGAAAAAAAGTGATGTTATTGAATTATGTAACCGTAGCGAAGAACGGGCAAACAGCTAGATGTATATTTATCTTTAACATTTACCCCAAATTATCACTACGCAGATAGAATAAGGATAGGTATGTATATATTGTTCTATCCGCGTAGTGATAATTTGGGGTAAATGTTAAATATATACAGGGTGCTTTTTAAAAAACGTTCCACCCCTAAAAACTCGAGAACCGCTTGGAATTTTTGAATTCTGTTTGTTTCTAGGGGCCTGTGGCCATTCGAATAGAAAAGGGCCTGTGGCCATTCGAATGGTAATTACAGTATTCAGGTTCGAATCCCAGAAGTGGCTTTTTTTTACATACACAAAGTGTCGATTTCTCGGGAAATTTAAATGGAATGGTACAAATATTTTTTTGAAGAATAAAAGTCCCAATAAAATAAGCAATATTCCCATTTTTATTTTTTCAAAAAAATAATCAGGGCGAAGCCAGAGGGGTTCAAAACCAAAACTTGTTACACCCTGTATAACGAAAACCGAATTTTATTTTGATGTATAAATTCATTAAGAGAGGTTCAAAAATGTTTTTCATCCACATAAGTGATAAAAATACCGACTTTAAAGTTTGATCAGTGCCGTAGAAAGGGAAAACCAAATCTCGTACTTCTACCAGAGGTTAAAGTGACGTCTTTTAGAAAACGGCTATTTTGGATTATAAGGTCTGAAGTAAGAATATGATTTAATACTTAAAACGGGGAGTGGCCTCAATAAGGAACTCTTTTAGCCAAAAAAAATAATTACTATAACTCACACTCATTCACAACAGGGCCGTATTAATGAGACATTTTCAATAGATACGGCCCTGTTGTCATTGAGTGTGAGGGTTAGTTTTTTTTTTTTTTTNGGCTAAAATGGTTCCTTATTGAGGCCACAACCCATTTTACGTCTTAAATCATATTCTTACTTCAGACCTTATAATCCAAAATAGCCGTTTTCTAAAAGACGTCATATTAACCTCTGGTAGAAATACGAAATTTGGTTTTCCCTAACTACGGCACTGATGAAAATTTAAAGTTGGTATTTTTATCACTTATGCGGATGAAAAACCTTTTTTGAGCCTCTCCTAATGAATTTATACATCAAAATTTATACATCTTTTAGGGGTGGAACGTTTTTTAAAAAACACCCTGTATATACATTATTTAGATTGTTCCTAAATGGTTCCACTTAAATAAGTTGAATATCAATCATTATCTAATTCCGTTGAATTTTCAACTTTACCTGCAATTCTGGCACGGGTCGCTATACGCAATTATCTACATAGCTACTCATTGTCCTCACGAGGCTGAGTTGGCCCCGGAACAGCCATCAAACAGTGACAAATTATTACCCGGATATCCCAAATGCAAGACAAGTGCTGAGCCATTCTGGGAGCTCGCTGTATAACTCTTTATTAATTACTTGATCAGTTTTCTTTTTAAACAAAGCTTTTGCTATATATGGCCCATTTTAGATACTGCTTCTCAAATATTGAACTCTGAATTGTGTTTGCCCTGACCATGGTGATGAGTCAAGTAACGATTATTGAAGACTGAAAAAAAATATTAAAATTAAATATGAAAATATCCATCAAAAAATAGAATAAAAAAAATAAATTTCAAAATATAAAAGAGTTGTATCAACTGCAAATAAATTGTTGAGTCACGAGCGCTTTCGTCAGTTACGACATTTTCAAGTAGACTAAATCTGAATTTATACCCACCTCGAGAGATGAGAGAGAGAGTTCTATAATATGATTGGGGGGTATTATAGAACTCTCCCTCTCATCTCTCGATGGTGGGGGTTCAGTATAAATTCAGATTTAGTCTACTTGAAAATGTCTTAACCGACGAAAGCGCTCGTGACTCAACAATTTATTTGCAGTTGATACAACTCTTTTATATTTTGAATTTTTTTTATTTATTTCATAATGACTGCAAACACCCTATATACCATCTCTAAATTTAAAAAAAAGAATGAAAAAAAAAAGGAAAAATCAATAACAACAACAGGATAAAAATAGATTGTTTAAAACACAACAACACCGAAAACAACATCAAGGAATTTGTCATTATTATCCAAATACTCCTAGTACACCCAAATTGTAGTTCGTATTCCGAGAGCTGTTGATTACGCAGTGGCCGAAAAAGTTTGTTGATCAGCGGAAGTAAGTCATCAGGAACGTCCTCACAATGGTCAGTTCTACGCACCAGGAACGCAACACACCATCACAATTCCAGCCAAGGGCCATAATACCATTTTAAACATAGACAGTTAATTTTAAATATAACACGTTTAGCCAACAATCATACCACTTTGAATACACCAGTTCCCGTCAGATCACTGGAGTTAAGCAACGTCGGGCGTGGTTAGTACTTGGTTGGGTGACCGCTTGGGAACACCATCACGTATTGTTGGCTATTTTTTCCGGCCCAAGCCAGGATAGGTGAGGTGAATGTGGTTTGCAAGTTTCAAGCGAATGGAAAGTAAAAACCCCGTCTTGAATGACCAATAGATGTTAAAGAGACGTTAAGCCAAATTAAAAAAAAAGAAAATATAGAACACGATGAAAGGCAAGTAACTCTTTTTTTTTTTACCCAAATGTAATGAAAGTATGCCTAACCTGAAACTACACTCCACAAAACTTTTTTTTTCGTATAAATTTAGATCACGTGATATCACGTGGGCCAATGAGGGCCATATGATTGCGATATTTGTTGTTACTATTCCATTATTTGTTTACTTAACTGTGAAAAATAGCTACAATGTGGCCCTGCTCCCCCTGCCAATAATTCTAAACAAAAGGGCTTCTCTTTGTGATCTCAACGCTTGAAATACGAACCATTGTCATTTTATGAAGGTATTTTTTTTAATAAATTTGTTCTTTAAATTCAAATAGAAGGAAAATTTGGGGATTCTTTGTAACTAGTATATAGGGTTATAGGGGGACAACAATGACTTATGAATTAACCATAAAATAAGGTCATTAGGTGACAATGGAGACGGTGACGTAAAAAACAAATCAATCACAAATACTTATACCTTTTTATATAAAAATAAAAATTAACCTTTGGAAGGGGTCCTACTCCGGGGTCATTCTTTGGAAGGGGTCCTACTCCGGGGTCATTCTTTGGAGGGGGTCCTACTCCGGGGTCATTCTTTGGAAGGGGTCCTACTCCGAGGTCATTCTTTGCAAGGGGTCCTACTCCGAGGTCATTCTTTGGAAGGGGTCCTACTCCAGGGTCATTCTTTGGAAGGGGTTCTACTCAGGGGTCATTCTTTGGAAGGGGTCCTACTCCGGGGTCATTCTTTGGAAGGGGTCCTGCTCCGGGGTCATTCTTTGGAAGGGGTCCTGCTCCAGGGTCATTCTTTGGAAGGGGTCCTACTCCGGGGTCATTCTTTGGAAGGGGTCCTACTCCGGGGTCATTCTTTGGAAGGGGTCCTGCTCCGGGGTCATTCTTTGGAAGGGGTCCTGCTCAACATTTTTGCAAATGTTGAGGCAACATTTGCAAAAATATTAATTAAAAAAAAAAAACTCGTTTTTTTTATTGGCCGTCATGGGTCCAAGTAGGAAGGTTGCAATAGAGGCATGGCCGTAAAAACGCTTCCTAATCTCTCTAATTGGGTTAAATTTGGTTAATAGTTTGAATTTCCTCAACACATCTCCCCGGTGTCGGATCCCTTTGGAAGTGACTACATCGTTAATACAAAGTTTAAGTTCTCCTGGAGTCTGAACTTGTATTTATGGGGACCGCAGTTGTTCGCTGTAGCGTGAGCTAACATTGGCACATAGTCACTTCCAAATGATGACTATCCTTATAGATGACGAAGAGTAATAATAATTATTTAAAAAATTATGAAACGCTCCTGAGTTACGTTGGAAGAAGAAGAAAAAAAACTAATGCTGTGATGAAAGGAAATTAATAACTCGTGTCCTAAAAGTCCGAGATCATCTGAATTTCTTTTGAACGGTGGTATGTGGAGTTTTGAAATTTTGCATGGTATTATATTCTAAAATAGATCACCTGATGGTGCGACCAATTTTTTAGGGGCGGGTCCATTGTGGTTCCCAGGGGGTCCAACTTGTTTTTTCAGAACGACAATAGAATTAGAAGTACTTTGCAAAATTCAAGTCTAACGTGTTTGGTTTCAGAAATGACGGTCATTTGAAATTTACGAGACATGACTTCCAAAAGTGTCTAATTTTTTTTTTTTTTTTTTTTTTAAAATATATATACATACAGGTATGTATATATTTTTAATAAGCGCCCTCTTCTAAAGATTCTATTTCCAATCTTGTGTCGAAGAGGGGGGATGGAGTTGGATTCGAACCAACAGCCTCCTGGTTACGAATCCACCGCCTCAACCAACTAAGCTGCTGAGACTGAAATTTTATAGGACACTAATGTCGAGATTGTCGAGGAACCTGTTTTTTTTAGAATTTTTTTTTTCGGGGGCGGAATCTATTTGATAGAAGTGGTCTATGCAATTATTCAATATCCCACTGCAAATAATTCGCCCAGTTTTAGACACTCTTGGAAGTCATGTATTGGAAATTTAAAATGGACGTATAAAATTTTTTGAAAAGTACTTCTAATTTTATTGTCTTTCTGAAAATTACACAAGATAGGGGTTCGTATTTAAAAAACAAAAGTTGGACCCCCTGGGCACCACATGGGACCCACACCCAGAAAAATTTGTCACACCATCAGGTGGTCCAGTTTGGGATATAATATACCATGCAAAATTTCAAAACTCTATATAAAGCCGTTCAAAAGATATTCACGTGGTCTCGGACATTTGGGACACGCAGTATACGTATATGAAGAACGTACCACAAATAAATCAACACTAACTGGAATTATTTTAACGTTGAAAACACCATTCGTTTAGATTACCCCTCGCTGAACACATACCCAAATGAAAGTAATTCACTTTTTATTGATATTAACTATGTAAAACCCCGTCAATAATTTTGAACGTCCACGTCTACAACTCTATAAAAAGTGATAATGCACAATTTATTAACGTGTATCCTTGGGAACACATTAACACAGGGTGAGTCATTTTAACGGACATAGTCAAGTATCTCGCAAACCGTTAGAGATAGGGAGAGAACATTCGACACAAAATCCCTCTTGCTTTTTGAAGGGAAAATTAATCTTTTAAGGTCAATTTTGTTTTTTTAATGGAGCCTATATTTTTAATTGTCGTATTGAATCTGGTATTAAAAATGAAATGTTTTTTTGCTTAAAATTTCAATTAGACAGTTTTACAGATATAATTTTTACCTTGACGAGTTCCGAGTAAAAGATATCTAACATATGAAGTTTTATTGTGGCAAGCCCATTTTGAAATACCTCTTTCTATGAGCACGTCAAGAACAAAATTATCTCGAAAACTGTAAATCAAATCGAAAAAAAAAAAAAAAATTAAGCAAAAATGATTTCCATTTTAATGCAAATTTCAATACCACCATCAAAAATACAAGGTCCCATTGACAAAAAAAAAAGTAAAAAGTTGGCCTTAAAATAATCTTGAAGACGACTTTAGAGAACAATTTCAAGGTCAAAAATAAGGGGAGTTTATATCGAACGTTTTTTTCCTATCTCTATCGGTTTCCAAGATATTTCAGGGTGTCTACCAAATCGTCAAAGTGAAATTCCCAGACTTTTCCAGGTTTTTCAGTCTACTTTTCCAGTGTACTTTTTCAAGATTTTGTCTCCCCCAACTGACTTCAAAAATCACAATATTGGGGCCCAGAGCCCCCAAAAACTATGCAGCAAATTTCCTTCATACCCTAAACATGTATACCAAAACTTTAGAGGAAAACGATAATAAGCGCCGCAGTCGAAATTTTTTAGGAAAAGCATGTTCACGAATAAATTTGGCCATTGAGATAAAAAAACCCTCAATTTTGGCGTTTTTTTTCTTCTAAATTCCCTGACTTTTCCCTGACATTTCCAGTCTGGTAAACACCTTGTATTTGACTATGTCCTTTAAAATGACTCACCCGGTATAACAGAACTGGATTCAGTGTCCACTGAATAATGGGTATTTTATTTTCGACAAATTTTTCCTCCCTCCCCATGCTGATCCATACTCCCTTAAAATAAAGAGGCTATTGTAAATAAGTCCCTATAACTATAAATATCCTCAAAATTTCAGTTTTTTAACTTCTACCGTTCGTCAGATCCAAACGTTTCTAGGACCAGTAATTCCAGAATTTCTAGATGAAATAATCCCACGGGAAAAAATATTGATGTCCATTTTTGAACAAATTTTTGAACGAGTATTTACGAGCACCTATATATATCGAAAATGAGGGTACCAACCAAGCTATGCCTATTTGAAAAACTTGCAACAAATATGACGTTTTTAGCCAGCAACTATGGCACGGTGAATACACCAGTTCCCGTTAGATCACTGAAGTTATGCAACGTCCAGCGAGGTTGTACCATGTGGGTGAGTTCGCGCCCTCGTGATGCTGATGGCTATTTTTCAGGCTCAACCCAGGCTGGGTGAGGTCAATGTGGGTAGCTGGTTTGCAAGTTTCCAGCGAATGGAGGGTTTAACCCCCGTCTCGAATGACCAATAGATGTTAAAGAGACGTTAAGCCAAATAATATATATATATATATATATTTGTGTTATTATGTCACAATGTTTGTG